>VYZP01034504.1:3279-24553 GCA_013400635.1 Hypocryptadius cinnamomeus
CTGCTCCTCTGCACTGGTTTTCTGTCCCTCTAAATATTTGAAAGTGTGGTGGGACATGTTCTCTAATGAAGTTAGGTGAATACAGATGTCTTAGGCATAGACATGTATTCTGTGAAGTCTGCTTTTCAAGCATAGTGTGGCTCTGAGATTGCACTCATAACATCACAAAAGATGGATTGACAGCTCCTGACACCAGAGACCTTTATTTATCTTCAAAATGGGTATAGTGCAAGGACCAGGCAGAATTATTTATTATTGCTTCTCAGAAATCTATTGTGTATTTATTTACTCCCTGTTGGAAAATCATTTCTTAACAGCCATCTGGAGAACTGCTGCTGGGATGGGAAGGGAATTTATTTTGAGTGTTCAATGAAGCCATCAGGAAAACTTCAGCTGTGGTGCAGACACCTCTCAGTCTGAGCTGTGCTTTTGGATTGAGATCTCAAACCCAGTTACTTGCTGTGAGAGAAATCAAGCAGGTCTCAGACCATAACACTTTTCTACCCAGCTTAGGTTTTAAACAATTGCATGACAGTGAAAAATACCCCACTGCTTCTGAGACTAAAAAGAAAAGGAAAAAAAAATTGAGAAGGGAAAAAAGAGAAAAAAAAAAAGAGAAGAAAAGAAAAAGAAACATTAATTAATTTTTGGCATACTATTTAGTATACTATTTAGCATACTATTTCTTCCTTGTTTTACTTATGGCAGGCAAATTATTAAATCAATAGCTGATCTCTTTAGACTGAGGAAAAATGCAGAAACACCAAAAAGAAAGAAAAGGAAGGGGAAAGTAGATACCAATGAGCACATACTTGCTTTCTCTCTCCCTCTCTAAGTACATGTATGCAAATGCATTTAGTAAAACTATATAACATCAGCTAAACAGTTCTAGCAAATATTGCTCGCAAGTATCTCCACAAAATGTAATCAATTTTTTTTAAGGAGTAGATCCCTTTTTTTTTTATTTTCATATGGATTGAAAAGTATGCAACAGCCCAAGTCATGTAACTAATATAGAGATTTCTTATGCTCATCTGAATTTAGGATGATCCATGTGCTGAGGACGAGGGATAGAAAAGGAAATGAGTACTGTTTCCATTCCCTCCTTCTTAGAACAAGATAAAAATGAGATTCAATAAAGACAGGTAATTGGTGAGGTAAAGAAGTGACAGCAAAGCAAGTCCAGTTGACAATAGAAGCCAGGAGTGTAAAATTAATATTCTGTCTTGGCCTATTTTTTCTCTCTGGCTCTACTTTTAGATTATTTAAAATAACTTTTATCTTTAAATAATAGCTCCATGCAGAATTGCAAAAGCCTTGTCTTACACACTGATATTCCTGATAAAAGCACAATTAAACAAATTATTTTTAAACTTTATGTCTGTATCCTTATCATACTTGAATGAAATGGGGATCAATGGGAAAGTATTTCTCTAAGTCCAAATGATATCTCCTGAAGAGCAAATAGCATGGTCTGAGGTGATTTCAGGTGACTTAAGCATGATGCATGAACATCTTTACTACAATAACTTGAAGACTGTTCAAATGTCTTGCAAAATTTTCCATCCAACTGATTAATTAAAGAATGCAGGGACTATACATTTCCTAGAAAGAGTCAACTCATAAATATTAGTTCAGGAAATACAAAGCAAATAACCTTACAAATATTTGCAACTATAGCTGGTCAAATAAAGGTTGTGGAAATATATGAATAATGGGGGATGGACAGAAAGACTGATGAAAGCGGTACATGGAAAACAGTGTCAGAGTTACCAACTAGAATGAAACAAATAATGTTTTTTATTATTTCATGTTATGTACTTAGATACGGATATTATTCAGGCATATGCTTTTAGAAAAGAGTCTTGATCTGGAACATAATGGTATGACTTGCTCTTTGTATGGGCTGCAAAATTTTATTTTCCACTGTACAAGAAGCTGAGTGCAGAAATTATATTTGTTTGGTTGGAAGACTGGTAATTTAATGTGGCAATTAGCTAAAGGTAGAACTAGTATGGAAGTTTGAAGATAATGTTTTGATAATCCATTTTATGTCATCTGGCTTGAATGGATGTATTTTTGCCTTCAATAAGCACTTGGATTAGACACCATCTCAAAAAGCAAAGAGCCCAATTAGCTCCTGAATTCCTAGGTGCATAGAACTGGTAAATAAACTTCATTTACCCCGGGAAAATCTGACATACTGGTAAGGAGAAGTCTGGAGCAGTGGGTTTGCTGGCATGTGCTGCCAGAGAAAGTGTGAGTGGAACTAAGGGACCTTGTCCCCCAGGCCAGGCAGTGCTCCAAAGTGGGAAAAGAGGTTCCTGCTTTCTCTTCCTTGGGCTCACTGCATCTAGTGATACAACACCAAAATCTGACATTATGAAATGCAGGAAGGACAACTGTGCTGAAGAGGGGGACATTCAGACAGCAGGCTTGTTGTAATTTTGCTTATGCCTGTAATGAGGACTGGTCAAAAGGAACAATTTGTGGTGTGTCTCCTGTCATCTGAGCAAAAGGCTAAAAGTTATTACTGACTGTCATTCCCCACAAGACCCCTTGAAGGACATAATGTAAATGTCACTGACTCCTTTTAAATCAACACAGCTTCTTGACTTCAGTGAAGTCAAGCTGATTTACACCAGCTGATAATTTGGCTGATTCTTAGAAGCAGGAGCTGTGAAATCCAGTGCTTGGTGGGCTCAGCCCAGCGCTGTCAGAAATCAGCATTGACTTTATTGGGCAGCAGCCCTGGTGAGTTATTACTGAGTGTTTTGTCTTGCTGTGTGCTGGACAGCAATCAATAATGCTCCACGACACAGACAGAAATCTTGCTGTTACCATAAAGATTTACCATTTTCTACTGTCTTACAGAACTCACAGAACTTCAGCTGGGTGGTGCCTTTTTACACCTTTTAAATCACCTGCCTGCTTGGAAGCAAGACAAGATCACTCATCTCTGTGCTGGTGATTGCTTTGGAAATATTGTAGTCCCACACTTAAAATATGAAATTTATTTGATTAGAAAGGATATTATTATATATGCATACATAAATAGATATATGCTAGGTAAACATTCCTTTTCTCTGCTTGAGAGAATGCAATAATTACCAAATGAGACTGAAACTGTACATTTTTTTCATTATTAACATTCAAATAGTGTAGCACTGATTTAATGTTCTAAGATATCTTTTTGTTCTTTGCCTTTTCCTAGGCTGACAATACAAAGTAAAATCACTTCTGAAATCTTAAAGCCTTCTGAATCTTAATTTTAACTGTCTTCCACAGTTCTGAGAGGGAATGAGGATTTCATTTTACTGAGGCATTATTGTTGAGTCTTAAAACAGATAGAAGATAGAAGCTTGCTACAGCTTTACCCAGATGTACTTAGCTTTGACTTATGAATTCAAACCCAAGATATTTTATAATAAAATATATATATGAATAAGATAAAGTGCATGATTCATTTTGTTTTGGTTTAATTTTTATTTCATGTTTTTATTACTTTGTTATGTTTTAAGACATGAATTCTGGATCTCTACATATACAAGGGTAACGTTGGGAGACATTCCTTAAAAATAGGTAGCAAAGTCTTTTGGGGTTTTTTTTGTTTCTAAATTTTCAAGAGAACACAAAAAAGCATTGACTGTATGAAGTTATTACTTCCTCTAAAGACTACTGTTCTGAAAAAGCTGGAGAGCCAGAATCATTATTTTATTCATGAGGAATAATCACTGTGTCATAGAGATAAGTTGCATTTTTATAAAAATCTCCGTGACCATAATGAGACTTTTCAAACTGAAAAAAGTAAAGAAGTATAAAACTACAGTTCTAGTAGCTTCTTCAACTCTATTTGCAGCTCACGTGCTTAGTAACTCAAAGAAAGTTATTAGGAAAGTTAAAATACATGCATACATAGAGCTATGCATAAGCAATTTCCAAAGACTCTACAGCATTAAATTTTCTCCTTGATGCCTTCCTTTAATTTACCTTTCTGCTCTCTGCAAGAGACTTCCTTTTCTCTCACCTGCCTTGATGATACCCTTCGCTAAATACTCAAGGTTTGGATACCCTTTATGACCAGTACCTAGGAAAAAATACTTCCCTCTTGTCCTCATCCTCCCCTAAAGAGTTTATTCAAACACATTTCGTTTACTTCAGCAATGTAACTCTTGCCCTCCCAAAAGAGCTGGATTTTCTTGCATCTCAACTGTAAGAAAAACACTTCTGGAGAGGAAATTCTCTATGCAAACATGAAGACAAAATAACTAGTTTGTTTTACACATTTAGGTTGAAAACATAGCTTTAGGGAAAAGACAATAGAGAACCACACCATTTATTTCCTTGTCCTTTTCCTGGTAATGCTAGAGAGAGGTAAATATACCATTAATCCTGTTATTCTCCCTCTGTCACTCACAACATTCTTCCAAGCACTCTTATTCTTACATCTACAATATCAACAAAGGGCAATTCCAGGGGAAAAATGCAAACTCAACTAACTTTAAACCCACCTAATTAATTAATGATTCTATAATGAATCTAATCTGTCTCTCCCTGTGGCCTCAGCTCAGTGGAGACACAGTCACACATATTTCCAGAAGATGGTTTATAAGATTTCAGTACAGTTCCACTTGGATGATTTGCCATCCCAGAGCCAGATGCAAGATCAACAACTCCCTGAAGTCAGAAATGGGAATTGTAGGAAAAACGTAAGGCTGTGGGAAAAATATAAGGCTGTAGGAAAGTGCATATAGTATTACTTGGTGACATGTTGGTTCACTGCTTCGATTCCCCTAGAATGTGTGTGAAATCCCTGAGGTTAGTTGTGTGTCAGCATATGCACACACACACCCCCAAATTGTGGATAATACTGATAGAATCATAGAATGTTTTGGGTTGAAAGGGACCATTCCAACTCCCCTGCCATGGACAGGGACACCTTTCACTAAACCAGGTTGCTCAGGGCTCCATCCAGCCTGGCCTTGAACACTTCCAAGGATGGGGCATCCACAGCTTCTCTGCAAAACCTGTTCCAGTGTCTAACCACCCTCATAGGAAAGAATTTCTTCCCATTATCTAATCTAAACCTTCCCTTTTTCAGTTTAAAGCTATTCCCCCTTGCCCTGTCTAAGATAGTATCTAAGAGAGCCTGGAGCAGAGATTTTTGGTCCTACTCCTGCTGCCTGTTAATGTTCCCCAAGCCCACACATTATATAAGAAAACACTGATATTTCATTTATTCTATGCATTCTTTTTGATCCTCCATTTTTCTGGTATTTTAGATGAACTTCTGAATTTCATGTCTCTAAGAGATGGTAAAATTTAAATGATTGCTGGGAGTCTTCAGTCAAGGATCTGAGTGCAGGATTTGAGCTTTAGGAAAGTATCAGCTGTCCCCCTCTGTGTACTGCTGGAAGAGTTCAGAAGCTCCCAGAATGTTTTGAAGATTGATTGACACTGTTTTGATTTTTGATCCTTACCAATTTATTTCCTGCTGTCTTTATTAATATTGCCACACTGTTCCAGTGTTGCTCACATTTGTCAAATTACCTCACTGGAACAACAAACTTCAGGGTGGATTTCTGGTCAGTCAGCACAGACCTGTTACATGTGATCAGATTGACCCCAGTCAGACCCAAACAGCTGAGACCAAAGTGAGATTATCAGAATCCTGTTGCTGAAACGCTGAAACCTCCAGCTCTTCTCTCTTGTATTTGATGCATTTAAAAAAATAAATAAATACAATCCCTGGTAAGCGTTTTTGATGTTGGGAAATGTCTGAGCTATTTACCAACTGCCTTTCTTGGCTGGCTTGGGAATCCTGATCTTCAGTCTGGACAGAGATTAGCTTTGTGTGTGCTGCTGGGGTTTTGGCTTTGTTTCTTTAGGGGGGTTATTTGGGGTTTTTTTTGTTTGTTGGTTTGTTTTGTTTTGGCTTTTTTTTTGTTCGCTTGGTTTGGTTTTTGGGTTTTGTTGGGGTTTGTTTGTTTGTTTGTTTGTTTGTTTGTTTGTTTTGGGGTTTTTTTTGGTGGGGGGTCATGGGTTTGGGGTTTTTTTGTTAGTAGTGGTGGGGATTTTTTTTTTCTTTTTTTGTTTTATTTTTTTTGTCTTTTTATGTGTGGGTTTCTTTAATTCCACCCAGGGAGTGTTGTCTCAGCCTGCAGTGCCCTCTGGTGGAAAATGAGCCGCTGCTCTGTCCTGGGGGGTGTTCCTCATCCCTGGAGGCTGCAGGCACGGGTCCCTGCGCCTGCTCCGGGCAGGAGGAGAGGGTCTGCGGGTCAATAAACAGCGAGGACCTGCTCAGCTCGCTCCAGCTCAAAGAGAAGTTGATAAAATCATCCAGAAATAGAATGGAATTTCTCTCTGAGTCCTGAGTACTAAAAAGTGTGATCAAAGTGATGGCCTCTGTACCAAAAGCCTTTAGAAGACACATTAAGAAATGTTTGTTGACATAGTCTTTTGATTCTATCCTAGTATATCTTTAATTATTGACGTGATTAATTAATGACCTCCATAAAAGACATTCCAAACTGATGACTTTTCAGTCTCAGCAGTTGCATGCCAGTGCATCTTAGCCTCCAGGAACTTTTCACACACAAAAAATAAAGCAATATATTCCCCAAGGTATGGTTTACAAGTCATGAGTTGCTAAGGATAATCTTAGAGATTATTCCTCTCAAAGAGGAATTCTGTGTTCTCAGTAGTAATAACATCTGGAAGCCACAACTGCTTGTCAGTCATCCTACCCTCTGCTCTCAACACTGCACAACTTCTTGTTTGTATTCTGCTTTGTGATTTTAAGGTTTAGCACTTGGTTTTTATTTTCCCATATCTGTATCACATTATTCCATACTGCAGGAGGAAATTCCCTCAAGGACATTTTTTTCTGAAAGTTCTCTAATACAGATCACAAGGAGATTTCAAGTACTCTAATGTATATGTGTCTTTATTTGTTGTTTGGGTTTTCTTAAGGCTTCTTGTGCAGGGATATTTATTCTTGCTTGAAATAGTAAGCATTTCCGTCCCCTAAATATTTAATTAAAGAGTTAATTTTTTAACATAGAAGCACAAATACTACAAAAATGAGTACTGATTGTTTTCCTTATCTCTTTTCAGCTACAGGATAGCTTCAGAACAGTTCAGAATCTTTCTGATTTATAAAACAGAGGTGGAAATACTTATCTGGAAATACTGAACATTTTATAAATAATATGAATGAGGATTTCACTGGGGAAGACTTCCCCAATGCTCTTCTGCTGAAGAGAAACGTCTCTGGATTTTTTTGTTTGTTTGTTTGTTTGTTTGTTTTTGGGGTTTTTTTGTTTATATTACTGTTTTATTTATTATATATAGCCTGTTTGGAGGGGCTGTTCACACAGAATGAAAGGGAGCAGGCACTGAAGCCCACCAGTAATGATTTTGGAGGCAGAAAGGTGTGCCTTCCACTAGGCTTTTTTTTCTATGAAAAAACTCAAAGACAAAAGCTTCATTCACATGCAGAAAAGGAGTATTTTTTACTGTTATATTGTTTGGCAACCTCAATGTCTTTTTCCCAGCTCTAGCAGTCACTACATTAACGCTGGAAAGGGGAGGATTGTTTATCTTTTGGCAGTCAGTAGCCTATCAAAAGCATGAAATTGCTATTTTGAAATGGCATTTTAAAAAAACTTTTCATCTTGCTATATCCTTTAAAATATTTGTCTTTTAAAGTTCCCTTTTTAAGCATGGGTGATCTGTCTGTGCTTTAGCACCGAGACTTCCCCATCCTGGACTTTTGGAGACAAAATGAAACATGTTTGAATAAAAGCAGAAGCAGTTTCCTCTGGAAAAGTTTTATCACTGCCAGCCACTGGCAGATATTAAGGTGTCAGAAATTCTAGAATAAATCTGAGGAGGATGTTAGCAGGCAGAGGAAGAGGTCACAGGTAGATGATAAAGCAATGGTGGCAGGCTGAGCAATGGAAAACACGCCCGACTAGCTGCTGGGGCATTGCCTCCTCCTCTGTACTCTATCCAAGTGTGAGTGTCATGTGTGTATCTCTAGAAAATAATTTACTTTATAAATAAAACTATTGATTTAATGATACAGCTACTAATTTAAAGCTATTCTAATTATTATTCTAATAATTAAATAGCATTTGTATTTTCTGTGATATTAGGAGATGACCCTATCATCTAGAATATCTTTAGAAATAATGAAACATATTTCTTCACATTCTTTACTTGTCATTCATATTAAAGGTTATTTTCACAAAAATTTGGCAGGTCTGTGAGCAGTTCTCATGTCTTTGTGTGGCAGGGTTTTGGGATCAGAGTGGGGACTACAGGAGTGGCTTCCGTGAGGTACTGCCAGAAGCTTCCCTCATGTCCAAAGGAGTTAAGAGGAGTCAGTATAAAATTCAGGAGTGAAGCAAAGCCCAGGAAGAAGGGAGGAGTGGGAGAAAGCTGGTTTAAGATTCAATTTTCTCACTATTCTCCTTTGATTTGATTGGTAATAAATTAGACTATTCTCCCCCAACAGAGTCTGTTTTTCCCATGATGGGAATTGGTAATGGATCTCTCCCTATCCTTAGCTCAACCCAGGATCCTGGGATATATTTTTCCTGCTGTCCAGCTGAGGAGAGGAGTGACAGAATGGATTTGGTGGATATTCAGCATCCAGACAGGGTCATCCCACCACACAATCCCTGTACAGATCTCCACTGCTGCAGTATCATCCCCACAGAATTTGCATTTATTTACTCTTAATAGGAATTATTCATTTAAATTTGGAAGACTGTTCAGGTCAGCTCACCGAGTGTGCCAGGATCACTAAAAATGTCATTGCCCTTAATCATATTCACTCTTATTTTTTTCTTTTTCTTTCTTCTGTGAAAAAATGTTTTTAGACACTAATGTCAGAGCTGCCACTGGACCAAACGAGAAGCCTGATCATTTGCTTTCTCTGCAAAGCTTTTGAGAGCTCTCTGTGACACCAAAAAAAAAAGGGGAGAAATCATCTCATCTCCATTTCCAAGAGCTGCTAATTACATACAGCATATTAAATCAAGTCCACTTGGGAAAGACTTCCCTAATTAATTAATTTAATTAGCAATAAGGCAGTAGAGGGAGATATGATTATCAAGAGATATGATTATCATACCTTTGGGACACCGAATTGCAAAGCTTTGCTTCATCTTTTTTCATGGCTGTGGTTTACCACTTCCATGTGGTTTTGATAAATAACCTATAGATTCTACTGAGCAGCATTACACTTGGTAGTGAGCTTACTCTGAAAATTTTCCATAGAACAAAGCAACTGTAATCAGAAATTAAACAAGTGATTTGTAGTCTGCTTGAGTGTAATAACTGGGGGAAATCGTGTTATAGAATCTGGCCTCTTATAAGTTGTACTGCTGCAGAATAGACACAGATGGATACCAGGAAAAAAAATTGAGAAAATACCCTTCTGGTTTTGGCATTTTTCCTGACACATTACTTTTTCTGGCAACATGAAAAACAAATGACTTCAAATTAATTATTTAAGTAAATAGTTTCTGACAGCTTTTCTATTAGATGACCACATTTCTTACAAGTTTGAAACACAAAGGAAATCTTTGCTCAGTAGTGCTCTATTCATGTGGGGTTTGAATTTTTTTGTATCTTTTCCAGAATCTGCATGGGCTGAGGAAAAGCCAGGATGGTGATATGCCTCTGCACAAATCCCAGGTTTTCATCAGTTTATTTTGTAGTGTGATACATCCATCTACTGAAGAGACACAGCAATACAGTGCCTTTAAAACTGTTCAGCATAATTCCTCCATAGGAGGGTTACATTCTTAGATTAGGTGCTCAAGAGTTATCAAATCTAGGGAAATCTTGGCATAGAAAAGCACATCTCTTAAGAAAGCCTTGAGGTGACAGACCATTAGATGTTCCTACCCATGACAGGGTGTTTGGAATGAGATGTTCTTTAAGGTCTCTTCCATCCCAAACCATTCTTTGATTTTACATGCACACAGGAAGCAATAAATCTGGCTGTGCTTAAAATCAGTCAGTTTTGACTTATTTTGGTCTTTTTGCCTTACTGAAAGTTGTTTCCTTTATAGGTTGAATAATCTGAGTTAAAGTAAATTCTTTCATTCAGCATTTAAGTGTTTCGTATTCACCAAAATCAGGCCAAATTTCACCATGAGAATTATTTTAGAACACAGGAACTTTCTTACCCACCTCATTCAGCACTCCCTCTGAACCAAAATTGTTTCCCTGCTCTCTTTCTTTGCTTTCTAATGTGGCAGAATGGCTGAAGTTTCCACCCTACAGTGAAGCAATTTTGCCACCTCACGTCTACGGCAGCACAGACAACGGAGCTCTCCTCTCGCTACTGCTACAACCCAAAACCTCTAGTGTCACTTGCTTCCTCCCTGCCTGCTCCACTTACTTTTCTCTCCCTCTGCTTTTTGCACTGACAAAATCCCTTCTTTCTTCCATTACAGTAACCCTCTTGTCCTAACAATAAGAGAGATTTTGTCTACTACAGAGGAGGTCCACGACCTCCTCCGCTTCTGCTCCCAGCAGTTTGTGTGTGAGCCAGCTCCAGCACAGAAGAGCTGTGCAAGAAGGGTGGGATACCTAAACTAATATATTCTGCCTCTTATCCTTTCTGTTCTTCTCTCCCACTCCAGTTTTCTTTGTGTTTGTAAGTCTTTCAGGCTCTGTGATTTTCAAGACCCTATGCTAACACTTGATCTCTTTGTTATGCTTCTGGAGAAATCCAGCTTCTTCAAGTTCCAACTGCTTTCTGAGAGGTTAGAAAATAAAGATTTCACCCCAGTCTCACCTCCATCCTTTTCTACTTGCCAAGAGAAGGTGTAAAGGAGTGCTGCAATGAACCATTTATTCAGGGATATTCATGTTGATGTCAATTCCTGGCCTCTTTAGCACAAGGAGCATGAGGAAAAGGAAGTGAAAAGGAGTCATAAAACAGGGAAAAAGCAAACAAATGAACTCGTCAACTGTATTAACAGAGGTCAACTGAATCAACAAGATGTCAGCAGAGTAATTCTCCTTGTGTGCTTTAGTTTAATCAAATGATCCTCAAAAGTGACGTCACCACAACAAAAAGTGAGATTTACCGCTGGCCATTTAATACTTCAACTTTCATATTGTCAGGTAAAGGATTTAGGAGTCATCCACATCTTGCCTTTGGGTCTAATGAGTTGGATCTTCTCTGTCTTGTTTGCCCTGTTGGCCTAAATAAAAGGAGGCAAAATAAGGCATATCAGCTTCTAACTTTGAGATCGATGTTTTTTTCCTAGAGCATAATATTCCCTCATTATTGAGTCTCAAGTGAGATTCAATAAGGCACAGCCTACAGGAAGAGATCAGGCATCTCCTGAAGATTTCTGACTTCAGTAGGAACAATGTTGAAATATTACTGTAATTTTGAAAACTGTCATGACTTCTTGCTCCAAATAAAACTCTTACATGTCTCTCCTTTACTGCTGCTTTTATTTCAAGTGCCCCAGATGAAAGCTGAAAGTGTGCCTGCAGTACTGCAAAGAGGCAGAAGGTTCTGAAAATGACATCCAGGCACCATGAAATTACAGTCTTCAGAGCCTATCAGCAAGAAGATAATTACATATAATTTCTCACTCTAGTTACAGTTTTGGTGATGCCAAAGAGGTGTGAGACTTAGCATATTGCCTTTTGTGATTTCTGCTATTTTGCTGTAGTGCTTTGACCTTCTTAATATGCTGCATTTTGGTAGGATGGACATTACAGGCTTCTGCTAAGAGTAAATGATCAAGGAACACAGGTGGCAAAGAAGTTGCACAGAAACATTTCCAAATGAGTAGTTTTACATGTGAATATGGGGTGGGGAGAGGGAGAAAGGTGAAGATTCAGCAGAACTTGGTTCAGTTGTACTGGTCCCCTCACACTGCTGGGTATCTCCTCATAAATGGTATTCTTAGCTTCAGAATCCTGAGGTCCTGCTGGTTTTTCCTGGTGTGGAACAATGTTCTGCTCTTGGCAGGATGTCCCATGGAGCTCTTGGGTGGGATAATGGAATGTTTAGCACAAAAATGGTGCATCTTGGACTCTGAATAGAGTCTGTTCTTGACCCTGACAGAACATCTCCTTGGGATACCTGTGAGAGACGGGAAAGATTGATGTCTCAAGACATTTCAGGGTCCACGTGTGTGGGGAAAGGGTCAGGTTGGGTCTTGCCCATGTGAGGCAGTGCCCTGCCCCATGCACCCCAGCCCCAGAGTCTGTATCCCAGCCTGGCAGGCACTGCCCATCCCTGGCACAGCAGAGACAATGCTCCACACCCACCTCTGGAGCCCCTAACCCAGCTCCTGAGTGGCCAAATGACCAGAAATCCCACCTGGGGGAAGGGCCCAGGAAAGACAAGAGGTATAAAAGGCTGAGCATGAGGCAAGTACCAGTTTTGGCCCTGCCTGCTCTTGGAATTTCTGTCAGCTGAACACTGCTGGAAACCAGGAGTTGGTAGCTATATGTCTGCTTTTCTGCATCTTTTCTGTCCTTCTCCTTCTAATTCCCTCTTCTTGGCAAGACTAACTTAAAATCAAACAGGTTTAGAGTTTGTGGAGTTGAATAGGCTAAATCAATGCTTTGGGAAGTGTTTCATGTTGATTGAATGCTGCTCTAAACCTGAGCTGAACTAGCCAAAGGGATATTCCATACCACAGAGCATCATGCTCAGTTCATAAAACAGGCAGGTCACCTGAAAGTCAGGGCTGGGCTGAGCATCATTGTGTGTCACTTGTGTGTCCTGGGTTTCATTCTTCTGTCTCATTCTCATTAAAAAAAAAAAAAAAGAAAGGAAAAAAAAAAAAGAAAAAACCCTACTTATTGTAATAATAGTAGTAATAGCAATAATCATAATAACAATAATATTAATAAAGATAATGAAATAGTACTGATTATTTTACTTCTCAAGCTGTTCTTATCTCATTCCATGAGTTTTACCTTTTTTCTTATTCTGCTCCCCACTCTGTGGAGGGGACTGAATGAACAGCTGGGTGGCGCTGAGTTGCTGGCTTGGTTTAAGCCCCAGCAGAAAGGTGTGATAGTTGCAAAAACAGGATGTTTCAAGATAGTACTCATTAGGGACAGATCCACTTCATCCAGCCTATTTGCCAGATTTTCACTGCCCATCAAAGACACCTGTTCAGATCCCCAGCTCATCTGCTAAAGCCCCATTCAGCTGACTTTAGGTGGGCTTGTGCCCACTGAGAATAGAGCTCTTCAGCTGTGCATCACAGGCCCACCAGGACTCCAGCTCAAGTGCTGTGAATACACATCCTGCAGCAGGGATGTCTCCAGGGCTCCACAGAACATGCCTTGCAGCGCTGGAACTGTCTGCAGTGCCTGTCTGGAGGCGTGCTGTGTAGCTGTCTGATGTGCTGAGAGGAGCAGGCAGGATGTGCACAATAGCTCACATGTTCTAATTGCCCACAGCTATTAGTGGGCAACTACTGGCAAGCTCTTACAAACTGCTGTGGTTCTGTGCCTCCCTGAAAACAGCATTTCTCTACACCTGGGTCAGATACAGTCTGACAGGTTGTGGGAGCACTTGAAAGGACACAGACTGGGATTGGGAGTGATGGGGAGTGACTTGGCACAATCCATGTCCTACTTAGGGAATTTTAAGTACCTATTTGTGAACCCTTGTCTCAGGTGTAAGGTGGATCTGCCTAAATGCTGTTTAGTTACAACTTCCACTGCTATGCCTATAAAATGGAAATACCAACATTAGTCTGAAACCTGTATAGTACAGTGCAATCTGTCCAGCAGGGTAGGTGAAGCATGTTGACTGTTTTTTTACAGTGTTGTAGATGCACAGTGTAAGTCAGTTTTAATTTCTTTGAAGGGGATGAAAATTTGTCACAGATGCTTCACAATTTTTTAAAATTAGCTATTGCATTTTTCCAAGTCTGCTTTTCCCAGTTCTGGTTCCAGTTCTGGTTCCAGTTTCCTTGTATATAACTCCTTAGATAAGACTCCAAAATCAAAAGTACTGAAAATTTTACTAATGGACTCTTTCTTGATGAGAGGTGGGTGGTAGGGATAGTTCAGATCTTCACTGTTGCATATTTGATACTCTTCGTGTTTCTTAACTATCTATTTGAATATGAATTCATGTTATAGAATTAACACATTAAAGGCCTGCATCAATCATATTGAAAAGCTAGCAAAAATGAAATATAACATCTTGAATTGGGTTTACATGGCCAAGCTTTGATAGTGGGTGGCTACAAGGTTGGTTTCTGTGAGAAGCTGCTGAAAACTTCCTGCATGTCTGACAGAGCCAGTCCCAGGGGGATCCAAACAGATGTGGCCAAGGCTGGGCCAACTTAACAATGGTGATAACACCTCTGTGATAACAGATTTAAGAAGAAAAAAAAGCTATTGTGCAGCTGTAATTGTGGCCAGATGAGAGGACTGAGAATTTGTGAGAGGAACAGCCCTGCGGACACCAAGGTCAGTGCAGAAGGAGGTGCAGGAGATGCTGCAGGCACCAGAGCTGGGACTGCCCTGCAGCCCATGGGCAGCTGTGGGCAGCTGTGTCCTGCATGGGCATGGGCAGCTGTGTCCCTGCAGCCCTTGCAGATCCACAGGGATGCAGAGATCCACCTGCAGCCCCTGGAGGAGCCCCACTCTGGAGCAGGTGGATGCCTGGAGGGGGCTGTGAACCTGTAGGAGGCCCATGGAAAGAGAAGTCCCCACTGGAGCAGGCTGTCCTTGAGGGATTGCACCCCAGGGAAGAGTGACCCACGCTGCAGCAGCTTGAGGGGCACTGTTGCCTGTGAGATGGACTCATGCTGCAGCATTCTCAGGGATTTGTTGTTTTTGAGATAGACTCACGTCAGGGGAGTTCATGGAGAACTCTCTCCCATGGGAGGGACCCCAGAGTGCATCAGGGGAACAACTTCTCTTCCTGAGCAGCAGGAGAAACAACAGTGATGAACTGACCATAACCCCCACTCCCTGTCTCACTGCATCACTGGGGAGGAGGTGGAGATGGGAAGGAGGTAAGGTGTTTTTAAGGGTTTTATTTTACTTGTCATTATCCTGCTCTGATTTTGTTAGCAATAAATTCACTTCATATCTCTCATTAGATCCTGCTTTGCCCATGACAGTGTTTGATGAGCGACCTTTCCCAGTCTTTAACTCATGAATCCTTCGTTATATTTTCTCTTCCCTCTCCAGCTGCAGAGGGGAGTGAGAGAGTGGCTTTGGTGGGTGCCTGGAATCCAGCCAGTGTCAACAGACCACACATATACTTCACCCTAGTTTATAAAGAATATTGTCTTCCAAGAAGAAACAGATTACATTTTTATACAAACAAAAGTCCAGACTTAAGTAATTTACAAAGGTATTTAAGACACTGTCAGAACCTTTCAGACACTTAATGAATTCCTTGTAGCATAATCTCCCAAATGCCTTCTGTTGCAGCTATTTGAAAATATTTCATAGTTTTTCAACTTGTAGGAAATTTATTATCCACCTGTGATTTAATACTAGTTTGAAAAAGAAGCTATGCAGCAAGAAAATGTTTAAGACAGTAATTTCCTTTATCACCTTTAATTTTCTCTGGAAATTATTATAAGTACTTTTATCTGAGGTGAAATCTTCAGCCAAGCTTTTTGAACCTGTTACAAAATGTAATTTAGGTCAGTTCCATGATTTGGTTCATTAAATGATACTCCTATCATTTTGTCAACCTGATTATTTAAGTTTGTGCTTTCTGGGCAGAAAACAAGTTACTGGATGAAGACCACAAATCTGTGTAGAAGGAGGATTTTGAATCATTATATGACATTTTCATGTGGATATAGAGCACAGGGCAGGAGAAGTTGCAGATTTGTGTGTGTGTGTGTGTTTTGAATAGATCTTTGAGTTTAATTTTGCCCATACACTCAGTGCTCCTTCTGGCATCTGACACACCTGACAGGCTGATACTAATTTGGAGTTATGCAGGTGCTTGGAGATCCTGGGAGTCATATCTTAAAGATGGTGTCATTATTTGAAGTTTATATAAAGCTGGAATGGAAACAAATTTATTAACCTTTCAGATCTCTGTGAATGTTTTAGATTTACTGTTACAGAACTTTGTACAAAGGGGTTTATTTCAGCTTAGTTTCATCCTTGGTATGCCTCACAGATATAAAACTGGAGCCCCGGAGGATGATGCTGTCAATCTCCTTTCAGCCTCTGAATCAGCCACTGGATTGTTTGGGTGCTTGCTCCAACTTGAAAGAGGAGGAAATTGAAATCCAGAGTTTCCATCTTGAATCCAGGGCTAGTAAATAGGTAGAATAGCATTGCAGGACCCAGCTTCACATAATTTTTGCATTCTAGTGACCACTCCTCATGCTGCTTTTTCTGAACAATGCTCTGAAGTTTTTTTGTTCGGGGCTTTGGACAGAGACCAAGTATTTCGTTCAGGTCTCTGCGTTCTGCTTTAGGAGGACAAATTCCTCTTTTATTGGTTTCATAAAATTCATTCTCACATTGTCCAAGAATCTTTGTCAGATTAACTCTTTGGTCACTTACACCCAAAAGTAAGATGGTGTTCAGAGTATTTATTTACTCATTTCAACTGTGACTCAAAAACTTAAAAGGCACTGAATCTCTTTCTTTTTTAAGAGCCTGATGAGATAAACACATTGCAAAACTCCAATATTTAACTCTTCATTTTTCTGTACCCTTCAGTTATCTCTAGGTGTGACAGTAGATGGACAGTAGAAACTGGGTTTAGTATATCTTTTGTGGGAAGTGTGATCTTGCATAACAACATCCAAGTTGTTATCCAGACAATTCCATGTCTTGGACTGCATGTGAACACTTTGCAGAAAATTTCTTCTGAATGATGTAAATCACACAGTTGGTGTTTGATTTCTCCCAAGAAAGTTCTGCAGCAGCAAAGAGCTGCCAGCCTGGTTGACTTTGTGCTGGCTCGTTTGTCACTCCTTTTTTGTGGCTTTCTAAAAGTCAAGTCTGGGACTGCTTGCCAACCCTTGTGTTGGAAGAGGCTGGAGTGACTGAAAAAGAATTTCAAGTTGCTTACATAATATTTAACTCTTTCTAGCTTTAAGAATTTCAACCCCAAATGCTCCACATTCAGCAGCTTTAATTCACCTGACAACTGTAGTAATTGAGCAAGGCAACCATGCTTACTCCATACTAAAAATTTTCTTTATTGTAAGAACATCTGTGATGAACTTTGAACAGCTATTTTGATTGGATCTTTCTCATGTCTCAGCTTTCCAAAACTTTTACTGCCATCCTGCATTTAAAACTTTAGGAAAATTGCTTCAGAGAATTTTTCAATGCAAGCTGACAAATACATTTTTTTGAACATCTGAATTCAAAAAGTAAAAGTTTTCTCACAGTTTCTTCAGGAATCTTTAATAAGTTGCTTCACTTTACTGAGTTCTTGCAGAAGTCTCCACCTTTTAGGAAAGGCTTTCTTGTTCTCATTAGTAAATATTTTGAGCAAAGGCAGGATGCCTGCCATAGATGTCTGTATGTGTGATTTATGTGTCTGTTTTCAGGAAGATGTAAGCAACTCAAAACTGAGTTAAAATGAAAACATGTAATTTTTCATATAAATTAAATTTCTGATTCAGTGAAAAATATGGCCCTAATTCTGCCTCCAGATGTTGATGTCAGCAGAATTAGAACATAAACCTCGTAAATGGGTCTGTGAGGAAGGCAAAATGACTAGCTATCTACTTGAAATTCTTTTACATTTTAAACTTTGGAGATATGGTTGTTTTTTTCCCCCCTGGAAATACATGTATGTCCCTATGTGAAAGATAAGGATATGTGTGATTTGCTGCTCTTCTCAGTATTTTGCACCACCTGGCATAAACACTTTCTTCCTATTAAAAACAAAAAACAAAACCAAACAAGTAGGTTTATCTGTAATTTGCTTTATTTTATGCTAATAAGAGGGGCTGTCATTAATTACCATTTTAATCACTATAGATATTTCTGTTAATGGCATGTTTTTGCTGTCATATACTCTTAGAAGAAAAATCCGAATTCATAAATACTTAGTCTTCTGAACTAATTTCCATCAAAAAAGCATCAGTGCTTTAGTTATTTACAGTGCTGGTAATATAATTACAGATCCTACTCATAAAAAAATAAATTCCAGAAATATTTATTATTAGCAGAGTGCTTATGCCGTCATAGTCATGCTTTGGATCTGTGAAGAAACACTCAGTCTGAGAATGCTGCAAACTAAAACCAGACTAAATTATTCAGGAAATGGAGGAGGTCGAAATAGTAGGCTTCAGTTTCCACTAGAAATAGACAAAAATTGGGCAAAGCATCCTAAATCTCTAGAAATGCCATCCCTTTGAGGATTCAATCTGTTGAACTGTGCCCTCATGATCCAAGGATGATTGTAAAACTCATACCCACTCTACATGCTAAAATCTGCCTCAAGGGGCTCTCAGCATAATCTAACCTCTTCTCTTTCATTTTTTGCAGAAAGATCAAGTGTGTCACAGATATACCCGATATTTCCTACCAATTCAAACTACCCAAGGCTGCCTGAGAATCTTAAAAAGGTCTTTCTGTCCAACAAATGACACCAGAGCTCGTCGATGCACAACCATTGAAATTTAATATTCAAACAGTTATGCAATTTTTATTCTAAGAAAAATCACATACCTATAAGCCTTGGATGAGGTTAAATCTTGGCAGCATCAGGAGGAAGTTCTGGTGGTCAGGAATGGCTGAAGTGACACAGGGACAGAGCTCCCTGTGGTGAATTTTTTGTCTAGTGCCACAGAAAGGACTCCATTGCCTGGTTCAGTGCAGTAGTTCAGAGACAGGAGTTGCATATGAAATACATGAACTCTTATCCATCACAAATGATCACCTGTGTAGAAAAATGTCTCCCAAGAAGCAGGGGGGCATTGCCTCAGGCCTTCTTACCTGGAGAAGATGTCTCCATCCCTACCCCACACCCCCTGTCACTTACAGAGGTCCCCTCGTTCTGCTGAGTCACTCCAGCCGCTGCCAGGGAAAATTTGAGGGTCTTGCAATGACTGTATCCAGCAGAGGGGTGACTCTTGTTGTCTTCCTGTTCTGAGTATGAACCCAAACACACAGAACAGGCTCTGATTTTCAGTGGCAACCCTTTTATTTCCCTTCGGTATGTGTAAGTGAGTGTGCATGCCTGCACACGCCTGCACCCACAGAGCCAAGCCAAGGTAAAAGAACTGAAGGAAATCTGTTCATGCTCAAAAGTTGTGGGAACATTTTCTCCAAGGTTCTAATTACAATATCAAGCATGTTTGTATCAGTGATAAGATAGGGCCTCATCTCAAAGAGCAGAGTTCACAGCTCAAGCTTTTAAAGTCACAGGGGAATGACTGCTGAGCCAAAGCAGCTAATTATTAAACATTCATCCTGCCTCCTCCCCACAAACAGAATATTTGATGGCTTAGTTTGCTGGTTAATGCACAGTGGCAAGGGCATCAGCTCCCACATGTATGCCTCCTTGTTTCTTGAAAATTTTATTCTTGAAACAAAGGTCCTGTGAATTCTTCAGAAAGTCAGGAGGCAGTGTGAGGTTTGGGAGATGAAATAGATGGCTTTGGCATGAGGGTCAGCTTGGATGGGATCTAGTAGCAAAGAGTGGAGACCCAGGTAGAAGAGATATGCAAGGCAAGGAGTCAGATAGAGCCAGTATTCCACAAGCCTGTTCATTACATCCCAAAATTTATGTTGCCACCCATCTAAATCTGATGATTCACTCACTTATGACCGAGTGAATCAGGTGTTGGTTTACAAACAGGAAGTTATTAATAGTGTTAAGACATTACTGATGCTATAATAACTTAGATGAACATGAATATTTAGAATCCTCACAGTTAGTTTTTTTTCCTATAAAACTTTTTTTTTTTAATGCAGAACAAACATAATTTTTTCATACTTAAGCTTCATGAGAATTTATTTTTTTTCTTGAAATATTTGGTTAGATTAACTCATGCATTCATTGGACAAATATTTTGTATTTATATGTGTTTTCAACAGGGCAGTCTAGAAAAATGCTGAAGACAGAAAAAGCATAATGAGTAAATATTTGCTGGCAGTTTGGGTTTTGTTGTTATTTTATGAAGAAAAATTCTAGACTCCATTGAAAAATCAAAGGGTGGTCAGCAAGTTGATAACTGTTAAACCTTTTTTTTTGTGTGTGATTTTACTCTCCATTATGAAAGTGTGAAAGTTTGGATGCGGCTGCTCAGAGCTTGCAAAATAATGTGTAAGATTGATACGGTTCCAGTGCTAGTGATAGATTACCTGTGCTTGACTTTATAGACTTCCACTATCAATGAAGACATTTGAAAGATGTCTCTGGAGGAACAAACAAGATGTGGGTTTAAATTCAGAAGGGGAATTGTGCAGAGAAGTGCTGGAGAGAGGAGAAAAGTAAAAGACTTACAAAGACAGTCATAAGAATTCTCTTTCCTGCCTGCTTTATAAATTTCTGAAATTTAATGCAAATTTATTAGACTATTGTGCAGCTTAACCTAGGTGGTCATCCTGCCATGGAATATGTTTCTTATCACATCTTATGTCAGGCTTACAGTTTTACAAATATTAATTATTCTTTTGGAAAAAATGCAAATATCTATTTTGTCCCAAACAGTAAATATATAAATAAACAGCTTTATTCAGTTCAGTATAAAATATACTTCAAGTGAACCTTTTAAAAGTAAAATGCTCTCCATTATTGTAGGCAACAACTTGTCTGAACTGTCCAGAATGACTAATGAATGAGATAACAGAAATGTCTATCAATCCTTCATTGTGCTCAGCATAAAAGTGTTTTTTGTCCCTGAAGTCCCACAATAGCACCATATTTGATTTGAATATTAATGTTTAACTCTGAAATTATTAATTTAAAAATAAGTTTTCTTCACTTGATATTGTTAGAGAATTCACACAGAAAGATAATGGTGTATAAAATATAATGAACAGCATCAGCCTAATAAATTATGTAGTAAGACATCAGAAAAAGTAAATACATTTACTTTTTATTTCATTTTCATGCCACTTTTACCCATGCGAGACTGCAAATAGCTTTATTACATGCTGGTCTTATTTTTATATATAATTTACAAAATTACCAATAAGCTACTTCATACTTTAGCCTCTTTTCTGAAGGCAACAGAACCATTCTGCAATGTACCTGCTGTATTTTACTAATTTGTTTGTGGACCAATCATGCACCAGTGCT
>VYZP01034505.1:0-75627 GCA_013400635.1 Hypocryptadius cinnamomeus
GTCTGGAATTCTCAGCAGCCAGGGTTCCAGCCAGTGTCCTGCTGTGGAATCCTGGCACAGAGAGGATTTTCACAAGGTGCAGGTCTCTGTTTCCAGCTGCCCTTCTGGAAGCTTCTGTGTGGAAAATGTCTCAGACACATCTTTCACTGATCTTGCAGATCACAGAACCCCAGAATGGTTTGGGTTGGAAGGGACCTCAAAAATCATCCCATTCCACCCCTGCCATGGCAGGGACACCTTCCACTATCCCAGGGTGCTCCAGCCTGGCCTTGGACACTTCCAGGGATGTGGCAGCCACAGCTTCTCTGGGAATCTGTGCCAGTGCCTCCCCACCCTGACAGGGAACAACTTTCTCTCAGTGTCTGATCTAAATCTCTCCTTTTGTCATGTCACAGATACCACAACAATATCACTGTCTAATAGCTTTGATGCTGTTTAATTTCATATATATTTCTACATGAAATATTAACATTTTACTTATGTTGTGCTCATGTATTTCTCCTCAAAAGAAACTGTGGAAGAGAATTTAAATATGAGGTACTGCTTGAGACTTTTGGAAATAGTGAATGGTTTTGGTAAATACTTTTTTTGTCTGTTTCTTTGCTGTTTGAATGAAAAAAAACTAATCCAAAGACCTGTCTGGGCTTTAGATGTAGTTTTTTATTGTTGTTTTTGAAGGTAATTTATTAAGACCAGTGGCTTTCCCAGGATTTGCAGGGGAATAAACTAAAGGCCCTACTGAAGACTGTGAGAGTTATAATTTGATTTTTCCTCCCCTTTTCTTTTTTAAAAAAGGCAGCATCTAATTAATTGATTTTTAACTTTGAGATTGAGTGATTCCATCCTTTTTTTTTTTTTTCCTGCAGCTTGTTAGTGGTTCCTATGTAAACTCCAGAGGAGAATTGGAGAATTAGTGTTTGCCTGGGGGGAAGGACAGGCTCCAGTGTTTTGGAAGCACTGAGCCTTATCTAGGGTACATGAAGTCCCTCTTCTCCTGGGCTTTAGACACATTGTCCTGCACAACTCCCATCAGCAGTGATGGATGGCTCTGAAAATAAAACATAAATCCATTTGTTACAGACCCTATTTTTAATCTGTGCACAAGTATTTTATTCTCTGGCCAAGGAGCAGGAATTTCTCTCTCTCTGCTGCTCCCTGGTAGCCCAAACAGGACCAGGGGCTGGAGGGTTGCTGTAAAATTCTTGTGGGATTTTGATTTTGGGCTGTTAAATGCTGCCAGGCTGTTCATATGTTCCGTACTGTTCATATGGAATTTTACAGGATATTTGTGTGGCCTCCACGGGGTCCTGGTGCCTCTGATTCTGTTATTTAATAGGGGTTGGTTTGGGTGTGCAAAATCAGTTTATAGCAAGTGATAAACTCTCAGTGTAAACAATTAATTAATTAATTAATTTAAAAACATTCACTGCAGGGTTGTTCTGCCCTGCTCTTGGCTGGAGCACACCTGACCAGAGAATATTTCTACCAACCTGTTCAGAAAATACCCAGGAATGGAGATCTGAGTCTGGGATACCTTTCAGTAGGCCAAGGATTAATAGTAAATTAAATTCAGAGAATTCCAGGTTGGAAGAAGCCTGAAATATCATCTGCTCGAGTCTTCCTTGGCATAAATAACCTTGGAACAAATAATTTATTTGTAATATTCCTCTCTGCAGCAGCATTGGGTTACTTTTCTTTACCCAAATTTTGCTCTGTGGAGTTCCCAGATGCCCCTCCCTTCTTCACTGGAAATTTTGTGGTTTTTGGGGTGTAACAGGGATGATGGCTCTTGTTTTCCAGAGGGGATGTGTTTGCCTGGCACAGGTGCATTCCCAGTCTCATAGAGCAGGAGCTGTGAAGGTGCCACACCAACACCTAAAATGTGAAACTTGTGGAGAATCCCCATTACTGTGCAGTAAGTCAACTCTGATATTTGCATATTTATTTTTAGAAGACAGATTTGGGTTCATTTAAGGCAAGGGAGGGAACATGATTTAGACTTGATCCTTTTGTCGTGGCTGCGTTGCACAGTGCTGAAAAGTTAATTTATTTCAGGAAACAAAAACCTTTGCTTTGCTGCCTTTCCTGCTCACTAGATGAGCATCTAACATTAAAAAATATTTTTTTTCTCTATTCCATGCAGGTGAATAGCAGGAAGCAAACCATGGACACCCAGTTGTTCTCCCCATTCCTGGGAGCAGTCCCCAGTCCCCCCACGCCCCCAGAGCCCTCCCAGCTGTGCAGGGACTGGCTGGGATGTGCTGAGGGTTTTGGATCCCAAACTGCCTTCCAGGAGTGCCCAAAAAAAAGGTATCAGCATCCCTGCTGTGGCCTTGGGGCTTCTGGGTCACTGGGATTCTTGAATTACAGAACAAATTCTGGGTGTTTTTTGGGGAGAGTTTCAGGTATCTCTGGAAACTCAGGTTTTCTTTGCTCTGTGGTGGTTATTCTGAGGTTGTGAAAAAAAGGTGTGTGGGGATTTCTTATTTCCATCTTAAAGCCAAGTGATGGTGACAGAATATTGCCTTTTTTTGGAGGGAATTGGGTGATAGAGACTGACACAGCAGCTTTTGATGAGAAAATGCTTTTTGAATGAGTATTTCTCATACCTTACTGCATTTTTTGTATCATTTGCTTGATAAGAAAGACAAAATCAGGTGGGGAGAAAGTGGAGTCCATTGGCTCACACGGTGCTGAAAGGTAACAGTTAAAGAAGATAATGGATTGCAAAAAACCTTAGTTTTTTTTTCTGGTTTTCAGTGGGAAGTGTCAGGGTGATGTTTATTTTTGAATAAAAGATCACACAGCTTTGGTGTCAGCTGTAAGAGTTAATTTTAAGCAAGGAGTGGCAATTTGCTAATGAAAATATACATTATTTTCTTAAAGCAGCCTTTAGATTATTGCCAGGTAGCTTTAAAAAACAAAAAAGTTATGGAATTAGGGTTAATCCATGTCTGCACCCATTCTGAGCCTGTGGATATTCAGAATTTCTTGAGGTCTGCCTTAAAAAAAAAAAAAAAAAGAAAAAACTTTGCTATTTGACCAAGACACAGAAAAGATCTGGTTATCAAATATCAGTTCAAAACATTTTCAAGAGTCTTTGCACTTCTGTGCATCCTAAATTAAATCCATTAGAGAGGAAACTGAGCAGTCATGGGGTAAATCAGGGACTGAGTTAGAGGTGAAACTGGTGAGGTCTGAAAAGCTAGCAGGGTGTGATTCTCACTGGGATTAAAATGTGATTTTTTATGAGTTTGTCCCATATTTTATGGTCTCTGTTAATCAGCAAAGTCAGTGAGCAGTTTTGTGGCAGCCAAGGGGGTTTGGGGAAGGTGGGACCAGGAAATCTCAGAGATCTTCAGGTCCCCTGAAAGGATTCCAGGTGGGGAGGGAATTTTATTGGAGCAAAACAATGAGGATAGAGGGAAGGAAAGCTTTGTTATAAAACTTGTGAGGAAGAGTCAGGAGTCATTCCAAACAGCTCCATAAAAATCCAGTCTTGCACCTGAAGTAAAAAGTGATGTTTGTTTAAAAATTGTTGGAAAACTTGGGTGTTTACCAGAAATATTTTTTAAAATTTTGACCTGTACAAAAGGGGATTAAAAAGTGGTTCAGTTTAAGTGTATATAACTTACATGCAAATTATTTTTTTTGAGATTAACAGAATAGGTTCTGAATTATTAGGCAGTAAGTAAATTAGAGTGCTCCAGTCTTTGAGAATATTGATCCTATTTATGCTCTAAACAAGACAGTCAAGGTTTGAAGGAATGTCCATGAAACAGTTTTGTTTCTTGGAAAGAGAGGAAAATTTTTGCTGCTTGGAAAGTCTTTGGTGAAACAAGAAGGAAAATAATTTTACTTTATTTGGGCAATAGAATTCACAAATGCAGGAAGGGAATTCTGTAGAGGGATGCCAAGGATACATTAAATTCAGAGCAATTAAAAAATGCTTCTAAAATAGAGGTTTGATCTTTTTGCCAGTTTTGTTTAGGAGAAAAATACTTATTTAAAACTTTTACTTTGTTTCTTATTTTTTTCAGGGCACCAATAAATCTTTCTTACTGTGGCAATGGCCCTGATGTGTTTGGGTTGGTGTCGAGCATTTTAGAGGAGCCAAACAAGCCAGAGCCAGCTACAGATTGGTGAGTTTGTTCTGAGGGTTTTTATCATTTCTGTGCTGGTTTTTATGCCCATTGTCACACAGATACGATTTTTAATTTTTCCAGAGTTGAGTAATGACAGCCTTTTAAAATGTGGAAGTGTCTTTACTTCATTTGCCAGTAAAAAAAGCAATACTGAACTGTTAAAAATGCACATTTTATTTTAAAGTTTTCCATCAGCTTTACAGCATTTGAGGAGGGAAAAAAATATGATAATTAATTTTAACCAGTAGAGAGTTGACTGCATACAGTGGAATCTGAGACATTTAATAAATCCAAATAAACTCTGCATTTCTGAACGTGCAGAATAAACAGTGTGGGTGGTGAGATTTCACAGAGCACTTGCTCAGCTGCAGTGGGAATATTCCTCCTGTTTTTGAGGAGAGCTGTGCATGGCTGGCCAATAATGTACCACATGATGTGTGAATTGTTTTAAGGCAAGAAATGTTTGAAATCCTGATGGGAGGCTGGTTTAACTCTCTTCCAGGAATTCTCTGTCAAGGTTGTTCCCCCCTGTGTGGGCACCTGATCTGGGCAGCAACGGGGAGTTCCCAGGGCTGCCAGCTCAGCACTGGGTCCAAAACAAGGATTTTCCCGACCTGCTGGGCTCCAGCTGCCATCAGGAAGCCCTGCAGGAGCCTCCTGAGGTGGAGATGCTGCACAGAGGTTTGGGGGACCTTCAGCTCCTCGAGTCTTGGCTCTCTCCCCGTGCTCATCCCAGCAATGCCACGAGGAACCCTGACAATTCCTCCTTGCAAAACGGCACCACAGCTCCCCAGGAAGGGTTTTCCTTCCCAAATGGGGGCTGGAACCAGCATTTGTGCACTTATGACCACGGGAGGTTAAATGGAGGTTGTGAGAAATGTGGGTCCAGTTTTAGCCCTTTTTCTCCTCGGAACAGGGTGAAAGAAAGCCCCAGCGCCCAGAAGGAGTTTTGGAAAAGAGGAAAAGCTCTGAAAAATTGTGCTCAAGGACAAACTAAGTATTCCCCTGATCTTTCCAATCAGCCTGGTGATAACTCTTGGGATAAAGTACCCCAGGACAGTCACCTGTTCTCTAAGAGATATGAGAACTTCCCAGCTGCTCACAAACTGCAGTCACCTGTCCATCCATCCCTTCATTTTTTCAACCCACCCCCTAAGAAAAGTACATTTACTGGAGGAACTGGCAGAAAACCCCAGGAAAGCCATTGTGGCTTTACTTTGGGGGATGCTTTTGATAATAATAATAATAATAATGATGAGTGTAAAGTGAATATGGGCCCTAAGGAGAGCTCTCCTCAAGCAGCTGAATATGATTTATCTGTGAAAAACGCTGTGCAAAATGGGAATTACTCCTCATACCAGGGGTGTGCATGGCTGGATGGGAACAGTCTGGCAGCTGCATCTGAAATTCCATGTGGAAAACAAATGGCAACGAGCCCCCAGTCCTCATCAGGGGTTTCCACCATGTCTGGGGGCTCTCCCACCCACCAGCCTTTCACACAGCCCTCCTGCTACTCCCAGCTCCTTTCCGCCCTCCCTCCCAGGAAAGATGGGAGGTTACAGACCTCAAATGGAGTTTCCAGCCACTTGGGGGTTCCTCATTTCATCTCAGAGGGCCAGAAGCAGGTGAGACCCGTTGGAAGGTCCCAGGAGGATGCCGGGGTGAGCAAGGACGGGCGGCGCCGCAAATTCCCCGTTCGTTTTTCGCCCGACTGGCTCGTGCAGCAGAAGGCTGCAGGTGAAGACTCTGCTGAGAAATACCACAGGTTCCCAAAGAGGCAGAGCCAGGAAAGTGGCAGTAAGGATGACAGAAGAGGTAGAAGGAATTGGGCCCCTCATTTGGGATCTCCGGCCCCAAACCGCCGGCCCTCGCACGCGTTTACGAAAAAGCACGAGCAGAGCGGTGGCAGCTTGTCAGATTTCATCAATCCTTCTCTGCTTCCTTCCTTCCCATTCATGTCTGATTTTAAGCAAAATCCCAGCTTCCCTCCATTTAATCACCAACTGTTTCCCTCAGCAAATACTTTCAATTTCCCTCCGCCGCCGTTTCCATTCTCGGACCTTGTTGACCTTTTCCACTGCGACGACTTCAACCCCTTGAGTCCCTTCATGAGTGAGGCGTTCCCTGGAGAAATCCCTGCCCCCTGCTTTGCCTTTCCAGCCCCATTTAACAAGTTCAGACCTCCCAGGAGCTGCAGTGGCCCCGCTAACGAGCTCCACGTCCGGCTGGAGGAGTGTTCCGAGCAGTGGAGAGCTTTGGAGAAGGAGAGGAAGAAGGTAAAACACAGCTGGTGATGATTCCTGATAAAGTCTTGGCTGGTTTTAAGAGAAAGTTTTATGGTGTTTCTTCTTTGGTTTGTTGGGGGTTTGGGGGTTTTTTTTGTTATTTTGACGGGTTTTTTTTGGTTTGGTTTTTACTGTCCATGATACAGTCACAGCTTTCTCTTCTTTTTTTTTTTTCCTTTTTTTCTTGTTGTAGTAAATCTCTGCCTGTAGCAAGAAAGAAAATGAAGTAACTAATCCTAGGCACCCTCTGTGTGTCTGTAGAGAAAACCTACGATATTTTTCTTGTTCCCAAAGGGAATTTCAGTTTATGCTCTTCTCATTATGGTCACTTTCCTGCTTCAGTCTCACTCCCAGAACTGTTGGCAGGGGAAGGATCACACTGATAATGAGGGTATTGCACTTGGGAATGAAAGCTCTGTGCTCTAAAGAAGCAGGAAGAGCTTTCCCAAGAGGAGTCAAATCCCTGAATTCCATGCCAGCTCTCAGAAAATAAATTGTCCATAATCCCTGGTTCTAATTATGCAATGGGTGCTACTCCCACGTGTGAGAAGCCTCCTGGTCGCTGGATAAAGGTGTCTGAGCAAAGTAGACCGAGAAAACCCCTTTTTCTTTCCATCATCAGCTGTGAGGCCTTGGTAATGGACATCTGGAATTGTGAATGGAGGTGCCTGTGTTATCGTCTCATGGATGCCTTTGAACAAGACTCCTCTGTGCCTGTCTGGCCTTCCAGGAATGCTCTGGGAGTGAGGAAGGGATGGTTCCTGCTCCAGTGTTTGTTTCCTGTTCTTGGGCAGGATTTAGGACAATTAAGTCATTTGCAAAGACCAAGTCATAGTTTTTGTCTCCTGCTTTTTATTTCATCATGAAAGGAGGGTTGTTTATTCTCATACTTATTAATCAAAGGGGCTTAATTGACCCCTTGCTCTGGTCCATTCCAATTTTATCCCAGTGAGCAGCTCTGGGTTTCACAGGGTGGTTTGTGGTTGCAGAATAGAAACTGTTCTCAGTCCTCCAAGCCACAGCCTGGCTCCCATTCCTGCAGCCAAACCACATTCCTCAGGAGGGGATGACTGCAAGGAGAGAGAAACGCCCCCTGGGATTTCATTTAATTCTCTTTACCTTGTCTAATTTCTCAGCCCTTTCAGCTCTCTGAAACGTGTTCATTGCAGCTGCTTGGGGGTCACAGCTTACCTGTCTCCTTTCATAAACCCCACTTTTCCAGGGATCTCACATTTAAAGCATTTCCACAACTTAGGAATTGTCTGCAATATTAAATGTGCACGTAGTTTAGTTAATTGCTTATTAACTGTAATTCTTAATTACCTGGTGTCATTATATGAATCCATGACCTTTTCTCCATCCATTTTTATTTTCTGGATGCCTTTCAGGCTCCTCAGATGATGAATACAAGTGGAGTCAGCTCTTGTAATCTATGTTAGGCCAGGGCAGGGAATAAATAATGTGGAAATAAAGCAAAAAGAGAAGGATTTCATCACGTACTTCAGTACAAATATGCACAGTGTGAATGTGGACTTAGCCTTGCCTTGAATTGCAGTGCAGCACTTGACCCCTCTCTCTTACATCCATGGTACCCTGGAGAAGGAATGAGATAAGGAATCTATTGCTAGCTGTGTCTTTTTTACTCAAGTGTCAGAATTTCCTACCCAAAAAATGGGTTTGGTGATGATTAGTCACTGTCTGTGTTAGGCCCTGGCTAAGCCACTCCTTCTCAGTGGAAGTTTGGCTGTTGTGTTAAAGATTTTCTCTGTTAAAGTAAAAATATCTTCTGGGTTAAAGAGCTGGTATCAGTTTATGTTAAATGTGCGTTCGTCCTGATGCACTTGAGATGTGATTTACGCTGCTGTCACCTGGTTCTTTTTTTTTTAAATAATCATAATATGTGACATTGGAGAGAAGCAGTGAGAGGTGCTGAACTCTGAGGGAGAGCTGAATTAGAGAAATATTCCTGCAAGGAAGCTGGAGAGGGACTTCTGACGAGGGCATGTAGTGATAGGTCAAGAGGAATGACTTTAAACCAAAAGAGGGCAGGGTTAGATTAGATTTGGGAAGAAATTTTTTGCCATGAGGATGGGGAGGCCCTGGCACAGGGTGCCCAAAGAAGCTGTGGCTGCCCCTGGATCCCTGGAAGTGTCCAAGGCCAGGCTGGATGAGGCTTGGAGCAGCCTGGGATAGTGGAAGTTGCAGGTCCTTTCCCAATCCAAATCATTCTGTTGCAAATCCACATCCAGGGTGTTTGGGATTGAACCAGCAGTGGTTTAGTTTTTTCCTCACAGAGAAAGGAAGGAATCCTTCCCTGTGAGGGTGGGGAGGCCCTGGTACAGGGTGCCCAGAAAAGCTGTGGCTGCCCCTGGAGGTTCCCCTGTGGATCCCTGGAAGTGCCCAAGGCCAGGTTGGATGAGGCTTGGAGCACCCTGGGATAGTGGAGGATGTTCGTTGCAGGGGGTGGAATAAAATGAGGTTTAAGGTCCCTTCCAGCCCAAACCACTCTGGGATCCTGTGAGATTTGGGAATGTTTTTCTGTCAGTGCACTCAGAAGTTGCTTAGGCGCTCACTCCTAATCCGCTCGAAAATTCCAAACAGCGCCAAAACCAGAGGACGTTGTACTCATTTCAGGCCAACACCCTGACAAATTCTTTCCCTTTCAGGCTGAGGCTGACCTTGCAAGACACTTCCCAGGGCAGCACAGCTCCATCCCCAGCCCCGTGCCGCGGCTCCCCGCGAATCCATCCCGCGTGGATCGCCTGCTCGCCGACCAGGCCCGGGAGCGCGCCCGGGTACGCCTGCTTCTCCTGGGATTTGTTTGTGTACTCATCACCCTCAGTGGGTTTGGTGGCTTTGCAGTGGTTCTCTTTGGCTGGTAGTTGGAAGTGGTGGTTGAGTTCACTGATAGCTGGAACTGACAGGCGCAGCGCAGTGCCAGGGTTGAGTTGAGGTGTTGGGGCTGGGTTGGACTCGATGGTCTTGAAGGTCTCTTCCAACCTGGCCATTCTGTGAACTTAAAAGGTGAACTTTGGGGTGGTTTGTGGATGGAGTGGTATGTTGAGAAAATAGTCTTTTAAACTGATGAAAATAGTTGTCTTTTAAACTGATGAAAATAGTCTTTTAAATTGAAGCTAACCAGAGGTTAGCTTCTTGGAGTTATTGATAGAGAGGGAAGTCTAGGTTGGAGGGGGTGTCATTTTTTTGATTGCTTTATTGATTTTCTTTAGGTTATGAAGTAATCTCTAGGAGCTAGGAGCCTTTTTGTAGATGATGGATACTGGTGAATTTTATGGACTATTTCTGTGTATGATGTGATTTTTTTTTTTTTAAATTCTTCTTTTACTAAATTTTCAAGGGTACTTAGGTTTTTCTTTGATAAAGTTTACTGATTAATTTAACTGGGGTTATTAGTTTTCTGTGATAGCTTTAGAGTGGCGAGTTTTGACGTGGTCTCTATTAAAGGTCTGCTTCTAGTTTTACTCCCCACTGGGACAGTTCATCTTTCTTTTGTAGGGTGAGAGGTTTCTGTATAATGAAGGGATGTACTGTTGCTGTCTGATCTTTGTGAGGGTATTTACTAAATTTGGGAGAGAGGGGGGGATTGTGGGAAATAATAAAGATAAGAAGGCTTTCAGAAAGCTGTGAAAGCAGGCCTCAGGAACAGAAAGAGCAGAGAATTTAGAGCAGAAAGTAGAAAAGTTACAATAGTACAGCAAGCAAGGACATGAAACAATAGCTTGAGTTTTCTGCCAGGTGCTCGCACTGATAGGAAGAATGGAGAGGCTTTGTGGTGCTCCCCTGCACAGGAACATCTCCAGGACCTTGGAGCTCCACCTGGAAGCCATTCAGGTGACCCAGGCCCGTCGGAAGGATGAGATTGGGAATGCTGCAAACCCCCAGAGTCGTGGGGGGCCACGCTACAACAATGAGAAAGGTAATACTGCCCGTTCCTGCAGCCCTCAGAGCTTTTCCAGGGGTTTAATTGCAAGTGTGTTCCACTTAAAAATGTAAATTTGCAATAACAAGCAATTCTTGTCACTTCAGCAAGGAAGTTTGCAAATAGGCTCTTGTTGCTTTTTAAGACTTTACGTTACTTTGAGTTCTATTGGGTTTTTTTTCTTGTTAAAATTTAAAAAAATTTGAAGTTTCTTCCTCTTGACTAGAAGACAACTGTAAAAATGTGCTCATTTTTAAGCAAGTACAATTATTTCCTGGTATGGCTAAACTTTCTTTTCCCCTCAGCTTATAAAATAATAAAAAAATTGCCAGTGTTGTGCAAAACAATTGTCTACCTTACCTAAATCACAAACCCCCCAGGAATGACATTCCACGTTTCCCAAACTCTGTTGAAGTAAAGCCAGAATAACCTGTAGCAGCAGTACATGTGGCAATTTATGGGTTGGGGTTAAAGATCATATTATTTTTCGTCAGAAAATACCTGTGTCTCAGAACAAAAGAGGAATTCACTCCTTAGTGGTGAAGTGGACAGTGAGGTTCCTTTGGCTGTGGAATAGCTCTCTTGTGATAAGCTGGGAAGAGAAGCAAAATGTCTTGCTTTTGCAATTCAGGTGTCAAAAACTAAAATGTAAAATGTCATGCCCTTCAAACAATAGACCTATATGCAAACTGACTTTGAAAATTACTCCTAAAACTTCCATGTGACTTTAACTCCAAGTGTGAGTCAGGAGTAGTAGAAGGTTCTTGGCCAGGCAGGAGAAGTAGGACACAGTGGTTAAGTGGATGATTATGATTAGATTTCATGCCAATACAGCATCTAAATATTGCCAACACTATAAATAACAGCTCTGTTGTCTGTTATGATGAGTTATGGCATCGGCAGGTCCTGGTCCCTCCTGTTGAGTCCCAGGTGTTGGTGAGACCCCCTCCCCTCCTGAATTCCCAGAGAAGTGTAGGAGCAGCTTGGTCCACTTAGTCCCAGATTTCATCAACATTTCTGTCTGAAAGGTTGCACTATCAGCAGTTTTGGCTGGAAATGTGCAGGTTTGCAGTCCCTGGCCTTGCAGGATTTGCAGTTGCAAACAAATCCCCTGTGGAGCTGCTTTAAGATTTCATTTCTGTGTTTGAGCAGATGTTTGCACTTTCGCTCACACATCCAAAAATCAGTATTCCCTCCTTCCCGCAAAGTCAAAAAAAACTGCCTGCAGCCTCAGCAAACCAGTTTGCCCAGTGTCCACCAGCATTTTGGACCCTTTTGCAGCATTTTGGACCCTTTTTGCACGGATAATTAATGTGAGATGTTGCAACTGTCGTTACCGGTGCGGCTCAGCTGCTCCTTGAGCACGGTTTGCTCAGGGCTGTGAGCTGAACACATTTATGCAATTAAAAAAAATAATTTAATGATGTCTTGGAGTTCTGGATTCTGGGAGTTCTAGGCTTTCTGTGCTGCCAGGCACTGACCCCCANAGAACATCTGAGTCTAAACTCGAGCTGTCGTCTCAAGTGCCTTCAATCCCGACCTCAGCAGAGGTAGAAAGAGAAACCAAAACCTGGCAATAACGTTTCCAGAGTTGTCCACTGATGTGTTTGTCCTGTTGTTGCAGATGTGCTGGCCCTGGCAGCTGCCCTGCGAGCCCTGGCGGGTGCCACGCGCAGGGCTCGCACCGCGCTCTGGTGCACGCTGCAGGTGGCTCTGCCCAAATCCCCTCCAGCTGGACCCGAAAAACAACAACTTCTCCTGCAAGAGCTTCGTCCTTCAAGCACAAGCAGCCAGGAAAAAAGCAGCCTGGAGGAGCAGGAAAGCAGAGGAGGTGAAAAAGCTGAGGAAGCGAGGAAGATTTTGGAGTAATCGCCGATAATAAACGGAAAGCCGAGGATGGGGAGGGAAGGGCTCAGGTCCTGCCCAGCGCCGCGAGAGGTGGATTTCTTTGGATGTCAGGAAGGGGCTGATTAAAAAAAAAGAGTTAATTAAGGTGCCTGGTCAGTGCTGTGGCAGTGTGATTCTGGTGTGGAGAGACACAGCTTGTGGTGGTGTTGATGCAGTTTAATACTGCAGGTGTCTGCTGCTGAGAATTGTAATGTTCAGAGGAGCTGAACGAGAGCTGAGCCTTCCTCCTGTGCTTACCCAAAGCTCTGAGTCCAGCCAGGACCTGAGCAACCAGTCTGGTAGAACTCAATTCTCTATTTATTTTGGTTAATGAGACAATTTAGGATATTAAAAGGTACTGAATAGTCATTCAGGGTTTGTTTTATTTTTATTTTTTGCACCATGTGTAGTTCTTTCCAGAGCCAAAGTGATCACTGAGTCGTTTGCACCCCATCACTGTGTCAGGAGCAACCCACGCTGCTGTGGTGGTGTTTTTTTGGGACAGGTTATCTCTGTTTGACAGGAATAATCAGTGTTCAGTGCTGGTTTTGAGAGTTTTTCTGCTGCCAGTTCAGTTTCCAGCAAAACCAGTGTGTGCTGAGCTTTTCCATTGAATTGTGTACTTCGGTTTTTCCACTAAAAAAGTGGATTTTTTGTAGCTTTGCAGTGTGAACTGCATGGAAGTGCACATCAGCAGGTGTTAGAAAACTTGCTCAGGATTAGAAATTAGATTTATTGGTTCCTCACTGGGGTTAAAACCAGTAACCATGTAACATAGTATGCACTTACATAAAAAAAGCCTATTATTTGTTACTAATATGTTCGTGGTACTATAATTTTTTTCAGGCACATTCCATATTTATTTTAATGTCTTCATTGAATGTTTATTTAAAAAATCTATTTTAGTAATATGAAGTTAAATATTTTGCCAAATCTTCCAAATAATCAGATTTAATGATTTACTCAGGAACTCTGTATATTGTTATATAAATATACACGTGGTATATAGGGGTTTTTTGGGAGAGGGATGTTTGCAAAATATTTACACCAAGCTAATTATGTACTAGGTTACCAAAGCTCTTTCACTGATTATTTTTTTGGTGTGGAAGGTTTAATATATTTAATTGCTGTTAATTAGTCTCCATTGTGTGGCTTAGACAATCAGAGTGTGGTTGTTCAGGGTGAAAACTAGTAAAGAATAATTAATTCAAGCTGTGATCTTAGGGCATTTAGGAATATTTTAATGCTTTAACAACTGTCTTACTGTTCCACAGTCTCCTAACATGTACTAATAATTAGGGTTCTTGAGTATCAGGATATTAATGAACAGCTTTGGAGAGCAGTTCTTGGGTTAAAAGTGAATTAAGTTGGGGATATAAGCAAAATTTGAAGGACAAAAATGAAGATTTTTATGTCATGTGGTGTTCAGTGTCAAATTTGACATTTTTGTGGGTAATTATAGAACTGTTCTCATGTATATTTGTACTTGCAAAATTTTTCCAAATGCAGTTGTGTAGTTTTGGCTCTGTGGATGTTTCTAGAGCAGATTTTGTCTCAGTAGTGCCATCCTTAACTCCATTGAGGCTTGGAGATTTGTAGCTAAAATTTACCCAGGCCTCATTGTAATCCAGTGAGTGAAGTTCAGAAACAAAAGTAGCTAGAAATCAGGTAATTAGTATAGCAAAATTATGTTTTTTCCCCTAAAGAAAGTGAATTCCACTTAAAGATTATTTCAAGCCTTAGCCTAAAAAACAGGTACCAGAGTTATTTTAGTGTGTTTTCTCTCTGTGTACATGGAATTTATTTGCACAAACTAATTTAAGAAGGTTCAATCTGCATTTGTGAAACTGATTGTGCTCCACAGCTTAAAAGTGGAGTTTGCAGTATGTCAGTTCCTGGGTGATTTGGGGGTTTAATTACCCAAATTAAAATTAATTTACCATTGCTGTGCTGACAGGAAATCAGAATTTCAGAGTCTGGATCTTGGGGTTTTTTTTCTGTTTACACAACCAGGGTTGTTTTGTAGTGGTGAATGTTTAGGGTATAATTGGTTCTTATTGTACTGCTCATGTGTTAATTAATGATCTTAATTAGCTCATAGTTAATGTGCCTTTAACAATCTCATTTTTCCAGAGTGTTAAAAAGCTGTGTGGTCACTTCTGGTTCCAATTTCAGTTTAAAAAATGCGTTTTAAAGGGTTCCACGTGGCTGCAATTAACTCATGTTGTTAATTATGTTAATTGCACTCAGGAGCTGCTGCAGGTTGGGTTCCTGAAGGAGCTCCCTGGCTCTGGAATGTCCCCCTGGATCCTGTGCCCAGCTCAGGTGCTCCTGCCCTACAAATGCTCCTGCTTCACTTGGCCTCGCTCACTTTTCTTCACAAAAACAAGTTTTCTTTATAATAATATTTATTTATTAATAAGTTTAATTTTTTTAGTGCCCTTTTCTTTAAATGGGTTGGTTAAGGACAGCATCAGACCTAGAATGAGTTTTGTCTTCGATTCCTAATTTCGGAATGCTCCACTTCTGTTGTTTTATTACAAAACCTTTTGCATTTTAAGGGGGAAAAAACCCACTTTATTTTGTAAAATAACACCTGGAGTTGTAGCAGCTCTGTCAGTCAGAACATCATTTTTGCTGCCTGGTGTTTAATTTGGCAGCAAGGTACAGATTGTGCAAGTCTTGCACTGAGTTTTTGGTGTGAATAAGTACAAGTATAATGCATGTGGCTTTAGGGACTAATTGTATTCACATTTTACTGACTTCAGGGAAAGCAGAATTGAGGTTTTGGGTCACATTTAAGCCAAAGAGGTGGTTTTGGTTGGAGTTAGGTTTGATGTTGAGAGAGAAAAAAAAAAAAATGTCCCTTTCCCTCCTCATTTTCAGAAGCTATCAGGAAAAATTCAGTTTATTCCTTTTTTTTCCACCTCCACCCTTCCACTCAGCTTTCATGAGATTTAATTATTTGGGTTTTTTTCCATGTTTTGATTTAAATTTAAATTTACTTTTTAAATTTTGGGGGTGAGCTGAAGAAGGTGGCAGAGTTGTAGCCAGTCCTGGTAGCAGGGACACTGGCTTGCTCCAGTTTAAATAAATGGAGTACTCAGTTGTCCCTTTTTGAGTCAGGATTATTATCAGGGTGTTTTTTAATAGTTGCTAGTGAATCTTTAATGATTTAAAATCCCAAACTGATAGTCCAGTACAAATAGACTTTAGAATTACAATTATTTCTGTGTTCTGTGCAAATAACTGAAGGTTTTTGATGATTCAGCCTTATTAATTCCCAGAAGGGAGGCCAGCAGCAGGGAAGAACTCTTAATTATTTATTTTTACTTTATTTTTGAACTCTTTATTGTTTTTTTTCTGGTTATAGGTTTTGTACCTCTGTTTTTCTGTACCTGCAGGGTCCCTCTGGCAGTTAAGTTATCCTAATGCTATTTATATAAACTAAAACTCAGAAATTGGTATTAATTTGTTATTTCCATTAGAGCAGCATGCAGGGAGGTTATTTAAGTTCATGCTGCTTGTCTTGCTGTGGCCTTTTCAGGAGTGGGTGACTTTAATTCCCAAACTGCTGCTATTGCATTTTTATCCTTTCCAAACTGAATATTTTTTCTTTGCTGCTGGAATTTATCACCACCACCACCACCAATATTTTTGTCTGTACCTGGGTATGTGAAATTTGAGAATGGTTTGCCTCAGTCAGAAGTGCTGCTCTGGTTGATGCTGAGTCTCTTATGGTTGTTTCTTTTGGAGGAAATCAGTGGTTTAAGGTGGGGATTTGGTGAGTGAGAGGCTTTGGTGAGGGATTTCTGTTTGCAGAGAAGTGTGGGGATACCCCAGGTTTTTGCATTTCTCCTGAGCCCAACTTCGTGGCATTGTCTTTGACCTGCAGCCCTTTTATTTGGGGGGATAAACAGGATGAAAATGGAGCTTCAGGAAGGAAGGAGCCCAAATTCCAGTGGGGAATTCTCCTCTTTCGCTTTCCATGGTCAGGAGGGCTTGAAGGGGCCAGGAATCTTGGCTTGAATCAAGATTCTTTTCCCCTCTGGATGCTGCCAGGGTGCAGATTTTGGGCAGAGTTGGCTTCTTCCTGCCCTGCTCTGGTGGCCACCCTTCCTGCCAGGTGAGTTTTTATCAAACTTGAGGGGCCAGGACAGGGTTTGGGGACACCTGGCCCAGCCCAGGGCACGGGGTTATCCCTCTGGGATCAGCACCAGCTCCTCTCCTGGCTGCTGGCAGGATTTAAGCCCAGCTTTTCTGGACTTGGGAGATGACAAAGAGCAAGGAGGACTGAGCACAAGATGGGTTTGGCTGTGGTTCATGTCTGTTCTTCCTGCAGTGGCAGAATCCACCTTGGCTTTGTAGGATATTTACTGAGTCACCATTAAGTCTTGGCTCTGATTCTGCAGGAAGCTGGATTTTTGTTTTGTTGGAATACTGTAAGAATTATGCAACAAACAGACCTTAAGCCTATATGTTTATTATTTTTTAAAAAATTCTATTTTTACCTGCTCTGGAAGCTGGGTATTGGAATTTTTTTTTTTTTTTTGGCCCATTCTTTGATTGAGAGCTGCAATTTTCGCAAATGCTTCATGGTGACACAGCCCAAAGCAGTGGGTTTTGGGGATTTTATTCTTTATATCTTTATTTCTGTGGCAGAGTATGTGCTCTTAGCTGCAAAACTAAAAGTTAAATTCTTTATGGCCACAGTCTGCTACAGATTTATTCATTTATTTTTCCTAATGGAGTCATTAAAGTGGCAAAACTTTAAGTTATTGATTATTTAGTGTTTGTAGATTGAACAGGAGCAGGGAGCACTTCCCATCAGTCAATATGAGGGCAGTTGGAAGTGGAATATATATTTTAATTATTATTTTTGAATAGTTGGGCTGCTGAAGAGCTGAGTGTGGCCCTGCTTCCATTGAAGCCACAGCTTTTAGGAGATTTCTGTCTTGATTTGGCTTTGTTGCTTTGCCTTGAGTTCAGGAGCTCATTAAACACCAGCTCAGTGGCTCACCTTGAACTTTTATCAAGAAACTCTGGAGGGATGAGCTCCCAGCCTCTTTTATAAGGATTCTTGGAATGAGCCTGGATAATTTTGATTTCTCTTAAAGCTGAGGAATGCACCTGCTGCAGGAACTGGGGGGTTTCTGGGAATTTTTGCACCTCTTTTTCTCCCGTTCTGCTTTGAGGGAAATAGAGCCTTAACCATGCTGAGACCTTGATTTATTATTCCCTGTGCAGTTTATCCATGGCACTCACCAGCACTTTTGGGTTTTTTTTTTGGTTTGTAGCACTTGAGATGTCAGATTCTTTTTTTTTTATCAATTATTTTTTTGGAGAACTGCTTTGTAATTTTCTAAAATAAAATAATAACTTTGCCAAGCAAATTTATCAGTGCTGTAGAATGGAAGGTCCTTATTTTTCTTCATTAGCAATACTGTAATCAAAGGTGCAAAATAATGTGTTTAATGTACATGTCTGTGCTGTTAGAGACTGAAAATATATCAGGTTAAGAGCAATTTCTAAACAAATTGAGGAACTAGAGTTATAAGTCCTCTTTGCTTGTTGCCAAATGAGCTTTAACAAGGAAAATATTTGCATATAGTGTATTAAAAAAAAAAAAGCACTGGTTAGAGAGAGAATAAATCAGAGTAAAAATCATTGCCAGACAAAGATTGCTTTGTTTTTTACTGAATAAAACACAACTTGTTTATGCACAGTAGTAACTTAATGAGCATAGTTTTTTTCACAGAATTAGGTTGTTTCCAATGTATAGATGGGAAAAGTAAGTTTCCTTTTATTTTTTATGACAGATAATAAAGATGAATAGTGTCTATATTTTAATATTACTGTTTGGTGTCTGAAGTGTATCATTTGCCTGTGTGTTGGTCAAACTCATTTCCTTAAAATATCCCATTTTACACTGCTAGTGAAATATTACTGAAGGAGATTTTGGTTGGGCCCAACAGAAATATGTGAAATTATAACTTAGCTTAAAAAACTTGTTGATTATGCAAGATTTTAATCTTTAATCAATTTAGGCTTATTTAAATGTTTCTGTAAAACAACTGTGGATGTTTGAACGCTGCAAAAATCTAACTTCTACCTCTTGTGTAACATCCTTAAAATTGCCCTTCACAGATGTATCTGATACCACAGGGTGTTGTGCACCTTAACTTGAGAATTTCATCTGCTTTTCTTTTTATTTTCTTTTATTTTTTTTATTGTGGAACACCAGGATGCCTTGTTGTGTCCACCTGTGCTGAACTGATGGGGTTTGTGTCACATGTGTGAGAGTCTTCAGAAATAGGAGAATCCTGTACTAAGTCATGGCCAGTGTAATTTTCTGGTATTTTCTATGTATGTGGTTTGATTTCTTTTATTTAAATAATCACCTGTGCTCTGTGGATGTCCCTAATAAATGGTGACAGCTTGTTTAGATCAACTCACACTGTTTCTCAGCTGCTGAATTTCAGTTTGGTAATTCTGCCTTGAGAAGACCTGTTCTGTGTTCATGACAGAAATTAAAATAATTCGTGTTTTTTGTGACTGGTTTTGTTGCCTTAATTCTGGAAGAATTAATTGCCTTAATTCTGGAAGAAGGGGAAGTTTGAGCAGTTGTTGAACTTGGGGCTGAGGGATCTCATGCATCACACAGAAAATTCAGATTTGCATCATGTAGTTGAGGATAAAGGGAAGAATTCAGTGAGGACTTCAAGGGATGTTATGGGGGAATTGGGATGAATTTAGCATTTTTCTTAAAATGAATTGACAAGTGACCCAGGTCTGGTTTTGTTGGCAGAGATCTGAAGCACAAGTCAAGAACTGTACAGGTAACAACAGAATTTGGCTGGTTTGTCCTGTGGAGTTGAGGTTGATGTTCTAAACCTTGACTGGGAAAAGTTCCTTGCTTTAGAGTTTAAAAATTTAAAAGCATTTTTTCTTTCCTGGTGATGGGCAGAAAAAATAGTTGATATGATTGTTTTTCATTGGTGGAGAAGTTATAAAACTTATAAAAAGTTATAAAATGGTGCTTTGGATAACCTAAGATATAATTTTGAGGTGTTTCCATCTTCAGCTGAGCTGTACACATCAAATATCCCAAATTATCCCTTCTGAGCAGGTTCCTGTTGTTGCTGCTGATTGGACACGTGTTTTATAAATGAATTTTGGAGACCCTGCCAAGAAGCCTCCCCTTTTTTCCCCCTTTTGCAGAGACAAGGGGATTTCCAGAGCAGATCATGAGAGAAACATCCCTGCCCTGGGGGGCATCTCTGCTTTTATTTGACTGCAGCTTGTTTGCTTTGATACTTGTTCCAAAGCACCTGTGATGGAATAAATGCAGCTATTTTAGTGGGGCTGTGCTGGCAGCTTGCCACTGGAGATGCTTTGGAAAGCAGGCACAGGGAGATGTGTCCTTCCCAAATCAGTCTGATCACATTCAGTGTTTTACATTGGTTTTTAAATAATGTTACTCAAAAGCGTTCCAAATCCATGTTTGTGTGATAGGCTGGGCATTGTGAAGCTGCGAAATTCAGGAGTGCTGTTCTGATTTGAATAGTAGGGCCATGTAAAAAATAAAATCTGTGTTTCCGCAGTACTAACTCCCTCCACTTACTGAGGAAACCTTTGATTTGGAGCTGGTGAATCAGGTTGCTCAGATGAATATTTTAATTTAAGAGTGTTGGGTTGCAAAAGCAGGGAATTTAGATAAATGGGAAATAAAAAAAAAAAAAGAAATTTCTGCTGTTGCTTGTGGTACAGAGTTCCCAGATCTTTGTGCCTTGGGTAGGTCGTGACTGAAGGAGCTGTGGGGGCATTCTGACTTACGGAGAGAGTTAATGATAACAGAGATCTTTAACTTTGCTGACAAATGTTGGTTTGGGAGATGCAGATGGATTTCAGAGCTGTGAGAAGTCACTTGGTTAAATCGCAGACTGGTTTGGGTTGGGAGGGACCTTAAAGCTCAGCTTGTTCCACCCCTGCCATGGGCAGGGACACTTTCCACTGTCCCAGGGTGCTCCAAGCCCTGTCCAGCCTGGCCTGGGATCATCAATAATCTCATCAATAATTAGAAGATGCGGTGTTCTCTGGTGAGCTTTGAATCTCAGGCTCCGTTGCCTTCCCAGTTCTTCAGCTCATCCTCTGCAGTAAATCCACAGCTTCCTCCTGTGGGAAATGGATTTGTAGGGAATTCTCAAAGCCTGACAGAAGGCTCACACAGTGTGTGCATCTGTGTGCAAACCTTGAGATGAGAAATGCTGACTTAGACATGCTCTGGAATGGACAGACATTGCTGAGAGAGAAATGGAACCAGGAACAAGTTTCAGAGGATGGCCTTGCAGATAAGACTGGATACTTTGGAGAAATAGAACTGTGAAAGATGCATTGTAATGAGACCCACGATGGGTAATTTTAGATGATTGGCTTTAGGGCATTTTCAGCATGGTGTGGCTAGAGCTGATAGACCAAGAAACACTTGTAATGTATTGTAATTAGGAAATAGTTGGCTTCTGGTTGTGATGGTGTGAATGATAACATCTCTATTGTCTCACCCTTCTCATGAGAAGTTTTTAAAACATCTCTCAGTTGCCCCAGCTCTGGGTCAGAAAAGGGCTTAATCCAACATCCCCCCTCCCAGGAGCTGTTCCTGATCTCTCGTCTTGCTGCGCTCCAGAGCCTGCTGAGTGACAGAGTTCCTTTTGTTCTTCGTGGGTTTCAGGGTGGCTTGTCCACTCTTGAAGCAAATAGGGAAGAACTCAAGGTCTGCTGGAGTTTAATCAATATGATTGTACCAGTGACCCTGGGAGCTCAGGGATATCCCCAAGAACAGGAAGGACTGTAATCACTTAGATTTGAAAAATAAGATAGGTGATGATGTATCAGAAGTTTAAACAGAAATGAGTGGGTTTAGAGGATTGGCTGAATTGGTAGGGTATTGCTTTCTTCACTCTGGAATCCATAAATCCATTTTCAACAGATGTCTGACCTGTTGTGAAGGAGATTTTAATGGAAAAGATGGATTTGTTACCCTGGTAGATCCCTGGCACTGCAAAGGCTGCAGGCAATTCCATTAAAATTCAATGTCCAGAAGAACGAACAGCTCTTTAAGAGGAGTTGAACAGAGGAAGTCACAGCTATGAATGGGGGAAATAAAATCTGTCTGGCTCATGTCAAGGTTTTTTATCAGGGTGCTCAAACAAATGGTGTCACCAGAAAGAAACAGGGATGGAGGCGTGTCTGGAATTCACTCTTGGGTGTTTGTTCAGCCTTCACAAACCTTCACAGAGTAAGTCACTCCACTCTTCTTGCATGTTGTGGAATCCAAGAATGGTTTAGGCTGAAAGGGACATTCAACATCATCCCATCCCACCCCTGCCATGGCAGGGACACCTTCCACTATCCCAGGTTGCTCCAAGCACCATCCAGCCTGGCCTTGGGCACTGCCAGGGATCCAGGGGCAGCCACAGCTGCTCTGGGCACCCTGTGCCAGGGCCTCAGCACCCTCTGAGTATAGAATTCCTCCCCAATATCCCATTCCCCTTTTTCTCCCGGACCAGGTCCCTGTCCCAAGTCCCCTTCTCAGCCCTTGGCAGTGATGTTTGTGCTGTTCTTGTCCCGTTTGTGCTGTTCTTGTCCCATTTGTGCTGTTCTTGTCCCATTTGTGCAGCTCTTTCTGTCCCAGGGTGGGTGCAGCTCAGCTGAAGCCACCGCTAAGCTGAGAGAACTCTTTTCCCTCTGTTCAGCAGAAGCATCATTTATTGTAAGCAAAGTTACATTTTGCTTTAATCAGAATCACTTCAAAATTCAGGCAGAGTATCCAAGTTAGATTTTAAAGACAACTTCTGGCAGCACTTGTGAAGCAAAGCTGTTCTGGGGTGTAAATGTGTGTGAGTGAAAGCTTTCCTGGGTGCCTAATCCTCTTGTAAATGATTTATTTGTGCTCCAGCTGAGGAACATTTAAGGGTTGAATTCTGTTGTGATGTGGAAAGAAATTGCCTTTCTAGGATTATAAATCCACTGTGCAGGCATTTTGTATTTTTTAAGTGTGGATGTGCATCCTGTTGGGAGGTAATCACACTAAAGATCTGTGAGTGACACTGACTACAGCCAGTAGTTGCATAAATAATGATATAAATATCCATCATTAGATGAATGGGGCCCTTTGAGGAGAGCACGCTTGAATAAAAACCTTGCTGCTTGCTCCTTCTCTCTTTCCTGAGGGACCTTTTTCTGCCTTCCACAGGGTAGTGAAGAAAAAAAACAAACCCAAACACAAAATATTTCTATAAGTTCAAATAATGTAAAAAATAATTCAAGGACATTTTCATGCAAGTAAAATATTTAAGACAGTTTTATGAATGTAAAAATAATTCAAGGTCATTTTCATGCAAGTAAAATATTTAAAATAGTTTTATTAAAAAAAACAACCTGGTTGGCAGCCTTTTATCCAGTTTTTCCTTTGTGTATCAAGGAATCAGTATCCGTGTGTATCAGTCTTTATAACCCCTTTGCTGAGGATGTCACATCTCTGACACATTGAGTTTTTCACAGAGGCACTGCTGGTGGTTGGATTGTACTGGGATTGTACTGGGATTGATCCCTCAGGGGTGCTGGAAGAATTTAGAGCTTAAACAACTCTATTGGCTTCTCCAAGGTGAGTCACAAACAGGATGTGCACTCAGTTTGGAATTCCCTGGAAAGCAGAACTCACCCAATAACAATGTGGCCATGAAATCTTTATTTTTGGGTAAAGTAGTCACTGCCACTGCTCGTGGGGTGGGTATTGGCAGAAAGGGAGATGGTTTCTCTGCTGATTCCCAGAATGACCAGGCTGGAAGAGACCTTCAAGGTCATCAAACCAGCCCCAACAGCTCAACTCAACCCTGGCACCCAGTGCCACATCCAGGCTTTGTTAAACACACCCAGGGATGGTGACTGCACCACCTCCCCGGGCAGCCATTCCAGAACTTTATCACTCTTTCTGTGAAAAACTTTTTCCTGCTATCCAACCTGTATTTCCCTTGGTGCAGCTGGAGGCTGTGTGCTCTGGTTGTGTCAGTGCTGCTGGAGAAAGAGCCCAGCCACAGCTGAGCACAGGCACCTTTCAGGAGCTGTGCAGAGTGATGAGGGCACCCCTGAGTCTCCTTTTCTCCAGGCTGAGCACCCCCAGCTCCCTCAGTGGCTCCTCATGATGATGATCAAGGGTGAGCTGGAGAGGCAGAAGGAGTGGGATGAGGGAATGAGCTTGTTTTATCTGTGCTGACAAACCTTCCTTAGCTGGTACTCGGGAAGGGATGGATGTGTGTGACCGTGGAGAGCCCATGGTGCTGCTTCAGCACCCAAAAATGGACATTCTGTGCAGGTAACTCTCTGAAAGGGATGAAGTTTCTTGAGTAAAAGACATTTCAAAAGGCAAATCAGCCACAGACTCCTGGTGTCCTGCTCTTGGCTGTTTTTTTGGTTTTTTGGGGTTTTTTTTAACATGGGGCAAGTTGGATGGGGCTTGGAGCAACCTGGGCTAGTGGAGGGTGGGAAGAAGGAGTGGAAAATGATGTTTTTAGAGTCTTTTCCAACCTAAACCACTCTGGGATTCTCTGTTTGGGTTTTTTGCTTGGTGTTTTGCTTTGGGTTGGTTGGTTGGGTTTTCTTGGGTTTTTTTTTTTTTTGGTTTTGAGGTGGGTTTTTTTGGGTATTTTAATTTTTTTTCAGCGTTTGTTTTCTTTTTTGTTTGTGGGTTTTTGTTTGCGGGTTTTTGTTTGCTTTGTACTGTGATTGTTTATTTGTTAGGGTTTTTTTGATAGAACTATTTCTCAGGTTGTTTGGTTCCTTTCCAACCCAAACTACTCTGGGATTCTCTGTTTGGGTTTTTTTGTTTGGTGTTTTGTTTTGGGTTGGTTGGTTGGGGTTTTTTGGTATTTTTTTTTATTATTTTCTTGGTGCTTGCTTGTTTTAGGGTTTTTGTTTTCTTTTTTGTTTGTTTGTGGGTTTTTGTTTGCTTTGTGCTGTGATTGTTTATTTGTTTGGCTTTCTAAATAGAACTTGTTTGGCTCCTTTCCAACCCAAACCACTCTGGGATTCTCTGTTTGGGTTTTTTGTTTTGGGTTGGTTGGTTTTTTGGGGTATTTCTTTTTTTTGTGTGTTTGTTTGATTGATTTTGGGGTTTTTTAGTGTTCTTTTTTGTTTGTTTGTGGGTTTTTGTTTGCTTTGTGCTGTGATTGTTTATTTGTTTGGCTTTCTTAATAGAACTGTTTCTCAGGTTGCTCAGAGCCCAATCCAACCTGGTCTTGAACCCTTCCAGTGATGGGGAGTCCACACCTTCTGTGGGCAAAAACCCATTTTTAAACCAAGTGTGGTGTTTTCCTATAGCAATTACACAGCCCTCAGTGCAAAAGAAGTTGTAAAATGTGCATTTCTACCAGCATGAAATTCTTTTTTCATCCTGTAGGAAATAAACTTGGCAGTCTCTCCTGTGAGAAACTGTGGACAGTTTTGGATTGTGGTGCAGAACTTTATTCACTGTGTAGTTATTGAAGGTTTAATGTCAAAATGGAAGGATTGGCCCAACAGAACCACACAGATTTAGCCATCAGAGCCACATTTTTACTGAAAATCTGATTTTGGCAGAGTACCTTGAACCTTCAGCTGGGCTTAGACTTCTACCAACCCAAAATTCAGGAAATGGTTTTTAACTTTTCATTTAATTTTTTTTTTCTTTTTTTAGTCTAGTTCTTAATGCCAGGAAAATTCTGTTCAGGTGCAGCTCTGGGAAGATTTGGGGATTACTGGGAAGCAAAGGTGGATTTGGGATCAGCAACTCCTCAGTTGTTTTGAAATGGGCAAAAATCCATAAGGGGATGCACAAATGTTCAAACATCTCCAGGCATCCTGACAAAATGTTTGGGATATACAGGGTTAAATCACAGCAGGAATTAAAAAAATTAGGTATTTTATTAGCAATATAGAAAAAGGTTTAATGTTGAGAGCAGAGAAGCTCAGAAAAGCACAAAATAAAAAGGAACATTTGTAAGTTTTTTTGGAAGTTGTGGCAAGCTGTGTCACTTCAGCCTTGTTTGTTCAATTTTTTTTTTGTCCTGAAAGTCAAAAAAAAAAAAAAGCATTTTAAGAAAAGAATAATCCAGTTAGGAATTGAAAAAAAATTAACCCAGTTCCTCTGTTCTTTTTTAAAAATCAATGTAATACTTAATTTACCTCTCTATATTAATTTTCTGTGTCCTCCATGACTTTCTCAATTAACATTGCCAGGTATAAGTTAACATTTCAGGGGAATGTGTTCCCTGGTGATAGAAGTGCCTTAGGGAATTTCTTGTGAGGTTTAATTCAGAATTAGGTGCTCTTCCCATCAGAATTAAATGTGGTAGGGAAAAAAAATCTCATTTTCTGTAACTTATTTCTCTGTGAAGTTTTTCTTAGCATTGATTTTTATTTAATTTTCTTTTTCTAGTGATGTTAGGTTGGGAGACAACACATCAGGGTTATTTAGTTGTAAAATCTAAGTAAACATACTAAGGAGAGATAAATGGTGTCAGCTTTTAAATTCTTGTGCAGTATCACGTGGGGGAAAAATCAAATTAAATTCTCCCACAGAGAGAAGCAGGAATAATTTTCTCTCTCTTTTTTTTTTTTTTTAATAAAAACCTGCCTTTTTATGCAAAAAATCTCATTGTTCAGAGGAATATTGAAATAAGATGTAACGCCTCAGGCCTTGCTAGTTATTATAATTCAAATAATTTAAACTGATTTCTTGGAGAAAACCCAAACACAGCTTGTTTTAATGCCTATAAACTCTGGTTAATTCTGTTTGGCATCCTTTTATTTCCACCTGAACTGTTCAGATGGGCAGGTTTGGAGCTCCAAGATATGGTTTTCAAGGGCAAGGAAAGATTTTTCTGTGTTTTAAAACTGCACAAGTTTCTGTTTTGAGGACATCTTCCTGATGTTTGTTGTGGGGAGAAAACACATTTGTGGAAAAGCCTCAGTTTTTCTTTCAAAGAGGAAGGGACTTGTGTTGTGCCTGATGATATTTTATTTGTCTTCATCCAAATTCAGGGTGTTTTTCAAGCCTTTCACAGTCCTCTCTATAAGCTGGAACTTTTAGTAGCTCATCATTTTAAGATGTTCCTCTATTTTAAACCCATGACAAGTTGTAGTTCCTGAATAAGGAATATTATTCCTTAATAACTCATTGGCACTGGAGATATTTCTCTTTTTAATTTTTAGTGACTTTTAGGGGTAGCTCAGACAATCCAACTCATGTCAGAAGAATTAGGGCAAAAAAAAAAAAAAAGGAGGAAAAAAGGAGGTTTAGGGGGGATTTTCTGGCTCTGCACAACTCCTGACAGGAGGGGACAGCCAGGGGGGTCGGGCTCTGCTCCCGGGGAACGGGGACAGGAGGAGAGGGAACAGCCTCAAATAGTGTCAGGGGAGGTTTAGTTTAAATATTGGGGAAAATTTCTTCCCTGGAATTGTTGCTAAGCCCTGGCACAGGCTGCCCAGGGCATTGGTGGAGTCACTTTGTAATTCTGGTACACACAGGTGGATCTTACAAAAAAACCCATGGTGGAGATCATAAAGTCTCTGAGATCTTCCTCAGAGTCACCAAGATGTTAAAGGAAAGGCACTGCTCATTTAATCCCATAAAAATCTACCTGGTGCCTCTGGCAATTGCACAGAGCAGGGAAATGGAAGCCAGGTGGTGTCATGGAGGGCTGGGGAGCTGCAAATTTCCTTTGGTTTGCTCCAAATGGACACTGGATTATTCCAAATTACTGGCTGTGATGCCTTGTGCAGGCTGACCTAGAACAGAGACTGGACAGAGCTAAAGAATAAAGCAGGGATTTATTCCAAGGATCTCCTCCATGGATGCACCTTGGGCAGCACAAGAGCCCAGCCAGGGCTGCACCCAAGATGAACCAAAATGGTCCCAAAATGCACGAGCGCTCCCGGGGTCTCTCCCTGTGATCAGCTCTGCTCCATGTGCAGATTGCAGTTCATTGTCCAACTCCAGCTTTAGCCCATGCACTCCCATCCTGCTTGTTTTTCTCTCTCCAGCCCACGCTGGTTGTGCTCTTGGGCTGAGATTTGGATCATTTGTCCTTGGTGCCCAGCTGGAGCAGGAATTGTTTTGTCTCCCTGCTCTGTGCAGAGAGCTCACCATCCCCTCATGTGAAGCTCAGACCCACACACTAAAGCAGCACAGAATCTGAAAATATAAAAGCTGAAACCTGAGGCATCAGCTGGGGACAGACCTTGGAGTCTGCTGATGTCCAGTTTGTGGAGCAGTGCCTGTTCAGAAATCAAACCCTGCTGATTCAAAGAGAATCCTGCTGAGAGCTGTTGCTAACACACCCTGGGCACATTCCTGTGTCTTTGGGAAGCCTCTCTAAGCCCTACAGCTAAAACTTTAATCCACCTTCAGAAGAGAGGGAAGAATGAGCACAGTGGGCACTGTCTTCAAGAGGGGATGAGTCTGTCACAGAGCTGAACATTGGATAAAGTCCCTCAGCCCATGCACAGGGCGTTCACCTTAAATATTTTTTTCTCCTCAATCCTGTAATCTCATTATTAATTTTGATAGAATCACAGAATAGTTCAGGCTGTGAGGGACCTTAAATCTCATCTTATTCCACCCCCTGCATGGGTAAGGACACCTCCAACTATTCCAAATTGCTCCAAGCCCTGTCCAGCCTGGCCTTGGACAATTCCTGGGGGATGAAACAAGATGATCTTTAAGGTCCCTTCCACCACAAACAATTCTGGAATTCTGTGATTCTCTTCAAGCCCTGCTTTCAAAAATCCCAGCTAAAACTCCCTTTTGCTGCCCTGGTGGTGGTTTTGTGCCCTGAAAAGTGATTTAACACAACCCATCACTGTGTGTTCAGAGCCCTGGGCTGTGCAGCACCTTATCTGCTTTGTTTACTGCCAAAAATAAGCATATCTTGCAGTTCACTCCTGATATTTGCACAGAGCTGAAGTGGTTGTGGGGGAGCCTGCTGGCCTCTGTTGTAGCTCTTCAACCATTAGCAGAAATTAAGTTTTAAATTTAAAATATTGTGATTATCAATAAGAATTGGCACAGACCCCAAGGAAATTGTTTTTAAAAACTAGAAATTTGACTTGTAAACATAGAAATTGTGATCTTGAGCCTCTGAGATGTGATGGATTGGCAGCTCAGGTGATTTTTGCATGCAGTTTGTATTCATGAGGCAAAAAGGTGGGGAATATATAACCCATATATATATACACAACTTCATATAACCTATATACATATATATATGTATGTGTGTATGTATATACAAGGTGTAGGAGCAGAGAAACACTTAGGATTATTAACTTGCTGTTGATTTGCCATTGTAACAGCTCCTGCCCGGGAGGTTATAAATAAACCTATTATTGATCTGATGCCTTTGGGACAGAATTCCTGTCCAGTGTGCAACGCTGATAATTCAGCAGCCGCCCATTCCCGAGTCCCCACGTCACATTTAGCACTTGGCTGTGGGATGGACCCTTGAGGAAAGCTTCTGACCCACCTTGTCCCCACAGCCTGTCTCCCACCCCTCCCAAACACCCACTCCTGGTGGGGTTTTTGCCCCCTGCTGTTGCTGGGCTGTGGCAGCGAGTCCCTACAACGCTGCCCTTTCGCCTGTGTGCTGCAGGAAATTTAATCTCCCCGGTAAATGACACCCAGAGCTATTTTGGAGCTGGGCTGTGGAGGGAAGGAGAAGCACATCAGCGATTTGACTGGAGGAGGACAACCCAGAGGAGGGTCAGGGGGGTGGCACAGCCTAACCCTGGGCAGCAGAGCCACTGCAGGGGGACTTGGGGGGACCTTCTGCTGCACGTCCCTGCCGTCGCTGGGGTTTCTGTTTTATTTCCTGGAGGGGAAAGAGGGGGGGAACCCAAGCCAACATGGTCTCCCCATGTCCTCTGTTCCCCTCTTCCCTCTTCCTCCTCCTTTCATCTCAGTAGGAATCGGCTTTTTCTTCCTCTGCCCAGAGCTTTGTCCTCCTCAGACTCAGACAAGACTCCAGGTAAGACCAAAACCTTCAGCTAAGGAGAGGTGGGTTTGGGGATGCTGATGCCCAGCAGGAAGTGGAGAAGGTCGTTGGTAGCTGAGGGAGGGGTGAGGTTGTTTTTGTGCCGTACCTGAGGATGTTTTGCTTTATCAAACATATTTGGGGATGGAGCTGAATTTACAGGTAGTAAATCCATCCTTCCTTTGCTCTGAGTCAGATGTGGATTGCACTGCTTAATTACTTCTGAGCAAAGATCAGCCTCCAGAGGAGGAAAGTGAAAAAAAATCAGGTTTAGAGCTGTAGACTCAACTTGATACACTTTGTCCCCAAATCTGAGACACCACTGGGCATGGAGAGCCTGGAAAACACATGGAGAGGTGGGAGAAAGGAACGTTTCAAAAAGCTTCATTTCCAGGGCGTCATCTCATTGCAGCTTTTCTCTTCAGCCAGGACTTTTTTCCCCTCTGAGCTCCTCTCTGGTGCCAATACAGATTCACTCTGCAGCCCCCCACCCTCCTCCCATTTCTCCAAATGGTTCTGAGGGGAGATAGGGAGAGATGGAGCTCGACAGCTGAGGCTATTTTGGGCCCTACAGCTCAATGGGGTGGAGTGACTGTAATGACAATGACGTCCACTTGTTAAAATACAAGGGCTTAGGTCGGAGCTGTGGCTGATTGTCACCAAGGGAATTCTTTGTCCATATGGGAGCTGTGATCCTGCAACTCCCTCATGCAGGAAATCACATGGGCTAAGCCAGGAGCATTTCTAGCCTTGCAGGTCTGGTTTTTTCTGTGATTCTGCCACAGCTGCTTCTCTCCAGGCCTGTGTGTAAAGCAAAATGCAGCTGGGTGAAATTTGTGATGAAGTTTCTAGATTTACGTCGCTCCTTTTCTGTCTCCTGGGTGGAAACCCCAGAATTTGTGTGTTTTCTCTGCATTTGTCTCCTTTATTCTCAGCCCCACAGAACAGGAGTGAGCATCACAGTGTGCCCAGACCTCCCTGGTGCTTTGGCCTTTTGCTATTGTCAGATCAGCCTTGGGAGGCTCAAAAAAATAGAAGGAAAAGTGGCTGCTGTTGAGTCTTGAGGGGCTGCTCTGTGCAGTTTTAGGCCTCTGGAAGTTTCAGGGGTGGTTGTGTAGCTCCATCAAGGGTGGGATGTGAAGTCCCCATGTTGCAGTAAAACCCAAGGGGGATGAAATCCCTTCCCTGCATGGAGCTTCTTGGAGCTGTTAGTGTGTTGATGGAAAATGGTTTCAGGCCAGGTGGTTGAAAGTGGGATGAGTTTTATAAGATAGGTCTGTCTCTCTAGAGAGGAAAGATAAAAAGTGTTTTAATCATATAAATCACTTAAGTGGCTTGAATCTGTCGTGGTTTTTATGAAGTGTGTGGTGCTAACGTGGCTGGGAGGTGTCTGACCCTCTTGCCCAGTGACATGCACAAACCGTGTGATTTGTTCTTGCTCCTCGTTGGAATTCTCTAAATGTTTGAACCCTTGTTTGCTACCAATCATTGGGAGCACCCAGGTTATTGATAAGGGATTAACAGGGGGAGCATGAGGGGATGCAGGTCCCTCTGAGGCACTTGGTGCATATTTGGGCCTACCCTGAAGGTCAGAATTGTCTCGAGCTTCTCCTTTTCCCTGAGGGCTGCTCACCATGTTTAGCACCATGTCAGCCCCAGACCTGCCAGGAGCTTTCCTTCAACAACTCCCATGGATTTTGGCTTAGGATGGAGGCTGTGGATGGGGGGGAATGCAGACAAGCCCCACTCTGAGTCGAGTTAGCAGCTCCTTGCAAAAGGCTTCGTGTGCTGCAGGTTCTCTGTGTCCAGCACCTCCAGCAACAGATCCCTCACAGAAACTTCTCCCATCTGCTCATCCAGTGACCTTTGGACATGCCAAAATCGCTTCTCCCTCACTGAAGTGGAATTCAGAGTAGCCCAAGCTAAGCCCTGAGCCCAGCTCCTGAGGCACAGATACCTGGAAGGGGATAAATCCCACCTCCCTGGATTAGAGCGCTGAGCCCCGATTTAGGGGTGTAATGGGCAGGCAGCACTGGGTGTGCTGGTGTGCATTTCACCCCCAGAGCTCCCTGTCTGCTGGGACGGCTCTCAGGCACCCACCAGAGCCCGGCTGATGTCAGCTGACACCCAACACTTGTGCTATTCCAAAGTTGTCCATTCCCTGGGAGGCTGCTGGAAGCGAGAGGGCAGCCGGGTTACTGCTGTTTTCCCTCAGCAGGGTTTTAAACATCAAAGGAAACCCAAACTTCCCATTTGACAACTCATCCACTTCCCTTCCCACCCACGGATTTCATTTCCTGATGTTTTTAGATGGAACAATACAAGCAGATAAGTCATGTAAACTGCAGTATTACCTTGATTTTTATCTGGAGCTTTCATTTCAGCGATGTTCTTTGAAAGCTCAGGATTCAGAGACAGGAGGTTCCCTGTAGATCCTGCCTTTCCTGTCAGGAAAAGGAGTGAGAGCATTAGAATTTAGCATCGCAGAGGAAGTTCAAGAAACATAAACTCCAAAGGCAAGAAAAATACCTCAAATCGATGTATTTTTGACTTGGGCAAAGAAAGGCTAAAAGCGGATCAAGGAAATGAGCAAACAGGGTCATGATGGGCCTTAATGTGGTGTTGAGAGAAATTCTGTGCTTCTGATCTGTGTTTGGACCTTGGTGATCCCTTAGGTTTAATTATGTCCCCAAAGTCTCTAATTTTGCTACTTGTGGCCGCCTTTGTCCTGGGAATGTTTTATGGGATGGATTGCACGGTGCTTGTTGCTCTTTGCCCTGAGTCCTGGTGGATAGGATTCTCTTTCTAATCCTTGAATGGAAAGGCTTGGACAGAGAATAACCTGTTCCCCCTGTCCTCTCACACAAAGAGCTTCATCACAGGCTGCTGACAGCTTGGGGACAGGTCACCATGGGGGGACCTCTGCCTTCTCAGAGGCTGTAGAAGGTTTTCCAGGGGCATATCAGCAGTAATGAAGCAACGTGAAACCAACCCAACCCATCAGCCAGCACTGCACTGTGGATCCCAGGAGGGTGGGAGAGCTGAGGGTGTCCAGCCTGGAGAGGAGAAGGCTCCAGGGAGAGCTCAGAGCCCCTGCCAGGGCCTAAAGGGGCTCCAGGAGAGCTGGAGAGGGACTGGGGACAAGGGATGGGGTGACAGGATAAGGGGGAATGGCTTCCCACTGACAGAGGGCAGGCTTGGGTTGGATATTAGGAAGAAATTCTTCATTCTCAGGGTGGGCAGGCCCTGGCACAGGGTGCCCAGAGAAGCTGTGGCTGCTCCTGGATCCCTGGAAGTGTCCAAGGCCAGGCTGGATGGGGCTTGGAGTAGCCTGGGACAGTGGAAAGTGTCCCTGCCATGGCAGAGGATGGCAGAGGAGGGTCTGACATGGGTGAACCATGGGTCTCTAAGGTCCCTTCCAACCCAAACCATTCTAGGATTCGGTGCCACCACCATCAGGGCTCTCCAACTCCTGATGAGTTCCACTTCTGAGTACTCCAGCAGGAACTGGACAATCTCTGGTGGTTCCCACTGCAAGGCACTCATTCCCCTGTCCATGGGAAACACTGGCAGTGGTGGCACAGGAGTGGGCAGGAGGCCTGGACCAGCTGCATGTTGGCCCCAGGGCAGTGATTTATTTATTTATCTGACAGCTCTGTGCAGTCCTGCCTCTTTCCCCAAACAAAAACCAGGGAAAATCCGAATGAATAAAGACATAAGCAAAATTATAAGTGCTGCCAGTTTGCCTTTGGCATGCTCAGAAATGCCCCAGATGGGAATGTGATCTCTGCTGCAAATGATTCATCACAGAAGGATTACATGGGGAAATGTGACACTGGCAAATGTCTGAGATTTATTGGAAAGGGCATTTGCATTGACTAGGTTTATTCATGCTTTGTTGCTGGTCCTGTTGCTTCCAAGGGAGCTGTCCTGGCACTTGCAGAGAGTTACTATTCTTTTTTTAAAGTTTCAGAGTTACTGGGCATTTTTTAAGTTTGAATGAACATGTAAATAATTCAAATCAGAATAATTATTGAATAAGTTGATTGACAAGTTACACAGCAGAAACATTAAATCTTGTCCTTTCAGTACATTCACAAGTCTGTCCTCTCCTGACTCCTAAATCTATTTATCATCATAATCCAGTGTGATGTGTTTTATCCCATTTGAAATTATAAAATGTAATTTATCTTGTGCAGCCTGTCTAACTTGTTAGATGTGTTAGATACATACACAGCCTCATCCTTGCTGCAGGTTAGGATTTCATGCCTCTTACTGTATTTCATGCTCTTCACACCCATAAAACAAGTTTCCCCCCCTCTCTTTTTCAGATGGGGATTAAAGATACGAGAACTGGAGTGTCTATCTCATAATTATAAAAGCAAGCCAGCAGCAGAGCAAGGAATAAACCCTGGGGTTTTTTTCCATGTTAGAAAAATATCTAAAGTAATGATGAGCAAACACGGTTTTCACTGATCCCTGCATTTTTTTCTGGCATCTTGGCCAGAAAAAGAAAAAAGCTTATAGAGTGAAAGCTGCTGGAGGTGTAGGTAAGAGCAGGGGATTCACCCTAGGAGGTCTGTGGACACAGGATCTTGTACTGGATGGGGAGGAGTTGCAAACACCAGATGAGTTTTTAGGAGCCATGGGAGAGGGAGGCTGGACCTTGAGGCCACTTGAATAGATTTGCTGCACCAGTTTGGTTCAGGAGCAAAACCAACAGGCATGTGGTGTTTTTTGACTGTTCCTGACTCTGTTTTTTGACAGTTTTTTGACTGTTCCTGACTCTCTGTTTTTTGACAGTTTTTTGACTGTTCCTGACTCTGTTTTTGACAGTGTTTTTGGCTGTTCCGGACTCTCTGGTTTTTTTACTGTTTTTTTGACTGTTCCTGACTCTCTGTTTTTTGACAGTTTTTTGACTGTTCCTGACTCTGTTTTTGACAGTGTTTTTGGCTGTTCCGGACTCTCTGGTTTTTTTACTGTTTTTTTGACTGTTCCTGACTCTCAGAGGCACCAGGGAGCATCTGGGGTGGGTGTGTTTGGGCACAGCTTAGCAGGGAGAGAAGGACACACTTTAGGAAGTGAGCAGCATAAGAGCCAGGCTTTGGTAGCCCTCACCCTGCTCCTCCAGGCACAGAAAGGTGTCCTGGGGCCCAGGTGATGGAAATGGCACACAGGTGGGTTGAGGGAAGCCCCTGGTTGCTGAGAGGTCCCTGGCTGGTTCCCAAGCAGCTCCTCTCGTGTCTCTGTAGCCACCTCAGTGCTCCAGGCACTTGTCCATGTTATGCAGAGCCCAGTTTGATGGAGAAGTGAAGCTATTTTTCTGCTCTTTTTTGACACTACAAAGCTGGAAATAAGTCAGAGTGGTGCATCTATTGGACACAATAGGAACCCAGGAAGGGTGAGCCGTGGCAGTGTCTTCTGCCAAGTGCTTTGATGGCACAGTGCAGCCTGAAGTTCAAGCTAATGGCTGGGAAATAGCAGGACATGAGCTCTGAGTCTGTGTTTTGATTGTTAACTCTTAGTTAATGCAGTGAATGGTTCTGCTGGGCTCTCCAGAGTAGAGCTGAGCCTCAGCATCTCCTCCTGAACATTGAAATGGTCCTTCCCCAAATGAGCAGGAGACTCTGATTGTCGATCAATTGACTTCAGTGGAAATTTCCACTGACTTCAGTGTACTTTGGCTCAAGCCCCAGGCTCCTCTCTGCCCCTTCTAACCATTCATGCAGCTTCTCTGCTTGCAGCTGCACAAGCATTTATGGAAAACACATTTTAAAGCTGAGCTGAGAGCACAGGCTGGAGGTAGTAAGAGGGTCCAGAGAAGCTGAAACTAATTCACAGATTTCTGGACTAGTTTGAAACCAAGAGAAAAAGAGATCTGTGTGTTGAAGGTGGCCACTTGACAGAAAGTCAGTTGGTCTTAACACTAATGACTGCAAGTCATTCTTTACCCTCTTAGCATTTACTAAAAGTAAATTTTCCCTGTTACTTTTTTTTCCCCCTCCCAGATTTAATGTTTGAAACCCATTTCTTTATTTTCTAAAGATTTGTGGCAGAACAATGAAATTTTCTCAATGCCAGGAAACAAAAGCAACCAACATTGAATTAACCTAGAAAGGATCGATCTGATCTAAAATGAAAAGTTTTTGATTGCTCTTTGTCATTTTGTGTGTTCTTTGGAGTGGGAGACACAGGATAGGACAGGACATGGTGTTTATTTTCTGTTAAATGTAGAAAGATTGCATTTGGTTTTGCCTTAGATCTGAAGTTTGAAGTTTGGCTCAGCAATACCATCTGGAATGATAATAATGATCCCAAAATCATAGAATATCCTGAGCTGGAAGGGACCCACAAAGACTATTGAGTCTAGTTCCTAGCCTTGCTCAGGACAACCCCAAGAATCCCACCCTGTGCCTGAGGCAGTTTTCCAACAGTTTCTTGGGCTGTCATAATAAATACTGTTTTGTATTTTTATGACACCCCTTTTCCAGTATATGGATTTAATGGTAAACTTGTATTTTCCAATCCCCAGCAGCACAAATTGAATTACAGTTGTAATCTGTTACTAATTTTCATGCACAATTTGTCATTTACCTCAGCAAGTACATTGTCATATATACACTGTGCACATAATTATTTGCTAGCCCATCCCTGTCTTGATATGAAGAAGTGGGAGGGAAGACAAGAAATTGGGAAAAGAAGTGATTTTTCCCAAGGTCATGCAGCAAGTTGATCCAACCCTCAGTCCCTGATGCCATCAGTGATTTGTGCATTAACAAAAATGCACTAACAGGAGCTCTAGGAGGATGGAGAAATGGTGATTTAAGAAATTAAAGCAGGGTTTTGGCCTGCTCCAATTGATTTCTGCTGGAGATGGTGAGAGTATCTGCCATTGGGTGAGAGAGTGGGTGGGTGTGTGGCCAGCAGGGAAGCCAAACTGCTGTAGGATTAAGAAGGATATTTCTGTCTCACTGACTGGGTTTTATTTCCTTTCTGAGTTACAGCACCCAGAGCCTGGGTCCTTCTGCTGTGTGCAGCACTTTGAAAGTGAAAAAGCAGGGATGTGCTCACCTGGAGTAGGACCATTCCCATGGTCAGACAGGAGCTGCCAGGACAGAGGGGTCTGGCATCAAGAGGCCAAAGAGGTTAAACAGCTTGAAGAGAAATGGTGCACTCAAATCTTCTTGGAAAACCTGGTCTAGGAGGTGACATCCCTTCCCATGGCAGGGGGTTGGAATGAGATGATCTTCAAAGTCCCTTCCAACCCAAATTCTGAGATGGAGGCAGTATCTTGATGGGCAGACCCATCTCTCAGAATGTGGTGTCCAGTTTGTTCCTCGTGGTTGCAGAACCAGCCCATCTGTCACAGAGCTTTAGTGCAGGTCCCTTTCTGGGTGCCACAGATGAAAGGCACCATCGTGTTCCTGCTGTATGAACAGCCCAAAGAGTTCTGCTTTGCCCAGAGACTCTGTGGGGGAGTGAGCTGCCTTATGCAGAGTAGCTATGATATTTTATGAAAAATCCTATTGCCAGGATTTTTCGCCTGAGAAGCTGAGGAGCCTTAGTAGAGAAATGTCAACAATAATTATCTGTTGCTGTGGAATGTAACAGGTGCTTATTCAATTGGTCCATGTGGATTGTTTCTACTTGATGACCAATCATGGTCCAGCTGTGTGGACTCTGAGCAATCACAGGATTTTGTTATTCATTCCTTTTCTATTCTTGCTAGCCTTCTGATAAATCTTTTCTCTCTATCCTTTTTAGTATAGCTTTAGTATATAGTATTTTAATATAATATATATCATAACATAATAAACCAGCCTTCTGAAACATGGAGTCAAGATTCTCATCTCTTCACCCGTCCTCATCCCTCGAGTCCCCCTCGGGTCCACTGCAACAATGCAGCAGTTTGTTAACCTCAAATATAAGAAATCCTCAAGACACTAATAATATTCCAAGGCCTTCTGACCCGTGATGAGAAGAGCATTGAAAACATGGGGATTCCAGGTGCCAAACACCCTGATACCACAGGAGTGCAGTGATTCCTTGGCTGCACCCTCTGCCCTGCTCTCTGCTGACACTTCTCTCTGTCCCCCTGCAGGAAGGCAGCCAGGATGGATTACAGCTCTCTCAGCGGGGTCCCGCGCTTCCTGACCCGGCCCAAAGCCTTCATGGTGTCTGTAGGGAAGGATGCCACCCTGAGCTGCCAGATCGTTGGAAACCCCATCCCAGTGGTGAGCTGGGAAAAGGATAAACTTCCAATCCAGTCTGGGGGAAGGTTTAAAACCACAGAGGATGGGGATTTGTACCGGCTAACCATCTACGACCTGAGCCTGGAGGACAGTGGCCAGTACATCTGCCGGGCCAAGAACACCATCGGGGAGGCTTTTGCTGCTGTCAGCATCAAAGTGGGAGAGGAGACCACAGTCACAGAGTCAGCTCCTTACTTCATCCAGAAACCTTCCAACATCAAAGTGACCTTGGGAGAAGACGCCATGTTCAAATGCAAGGTCCAGGGCAGCCCTCCCCTCTCGGTGAACTGGGAGAAGGACGGGAGATACCTGAGGAACAAAGCAGACGCTGGACGCTTCCAGATCGAGTCTGCTGGGGAGTCCAACGCTCTCACCATCCAGTGTGCCCAGCTGGGGGACAGTGGCACCTACACCTGCCGGGCAGAGAACCTCATCGGCTCCGCCAGCGCCTCGGCCGCGCTGGTGGTGGAAACGCACGGCTCCTCCAACCCGGGCAGCGACAGCACCTGCGGCAAGACGGCCTCCTTGCTGTCCCACCTGCAGAAGAGGCGGGAGGAGATCAGGAAGATGGACATCTCCCACGGGACCCTCGACTCGGCCTCTGCCCAGCCCTACTCCGCGGTGGAGGGGCTGTCCAGCATCGGCCTCAGCCTGTCCCGGGATTACGAGCGGGCGGCGGGGCTGACCAAAGGGCCCCGCAACGCCACGTTCGGGGCGCTGACGCGCACGTGCAGCGTGACGGAGGGCAAGCACGCCAAGCTGAGCTGCTACGTGACAGGAGAGCCCAAGCCCGTGATTGTGTGGAAGAAGGACAACGAGGTCATTTTGGAAGGCCGGCGGCACGTCATCTATGAGGATGACCAGGAGAACTTTGTGCTGAAGATCCTCTTCTGCAAGCAGACGGACAACGGGCTGTACACCTGCACGGCCTCCAACCTGGCGGGGCAGACCTACAGCTCTGTGCTTGTCACTGTCAAAGGTGAGTGCTTGTGGTTCTCAGCAGGGTGGGTGTGCCTGCAAGGACACACCCTTGAATTGGGGTGGGGTGGGTGGTTTGGTTTGAACAAAATGTCTGCCTCCAAACTGCTGCAGGGGAGTGTGTTAGATGTGAATAAAGCTCTCCTGGTGGAAAGGGTTTGTGCACTTGAATAGATGACCTGGGGACAGAGTCCCATTGCTGGGGGGTCTTAGGAAGGGTGGTAAAGAGGTGCCAGGCAGTGGTGGATGAGGCAGAACTGACTGTGATGCCTCAGGTTTTAGCTTTTATATTTTTCACATTCTGTGCTGCTTTAGTGTGTGGGTCTGGGCTTCACATTAGGGGATGGTGAGCTCTCTGCACAGAGTAGGGAGACAAAACAATTCCTGCTCCAGCTGGGCACCAAGGACAAATGATCCAAATCTCAGGCCCAAGAGCACAACCAGCGTGGGCTGGAGAGAGAAAAACAAGCAGGATGGGAGTGCATGGGCTAAAGCTGGAATTGGCCAATGAACTGCAATCTGCACATGGAGCAGAGCTGATCACAGTGTTAGACCCTGTGACCGCTCATCCATTTAGTAACCGTTTAAAGTTCACCTAGGGTATAGCCCTGGCTGGGCTCTTGTGCTGCCCAAGGTAGATCTATTGAAGCCTCCTAATAAATCCCTACTTTATTCCTGAGCTCCATCTAGTCTCTGTTCTAGGTCAGCCTTCACAAGGCATCAGCTGGTTGTGGGGCAGCTGGGATGCACCAGATCCCTAAGGCTCCTGCCAGTCCTGGTTTCACAGTGATGTAAGAGATCCATTCCCATGCTCTGGGTCAGTGACTGCCAATGCCCTGTCTCACCCTCCAGGCTTTAATCACATCTGGGTTTGTGTTCACCATGGGGTTTACTCAGACATGCCATTTGTAGTAGTAGTGGAAACCCCTCCCTACAAGATGAGCATGTAAGGCTGCCTCGGATCCCCTGGGGGACCTACTCTAACTCTAATTACAGTCCAGCTCAGTTTTCCTGTACAGTGACCCACCAGCAGCCTGGTTCTTGCCAGGCTCTTCAGCTTTTTCCCAACTTGAGTTGCTGGGTTGTCTGTGCTCCTCGAATGCTCCTAGAAAATCTCCCAGGTCCAGGATGCCTTTGTTTGCCATAGTCAGTGGTGAAGAACTTGCCTTCAGAGGGTCACTCCACACTTGTGAAGACCAGTCCTAGTTCTTCAGAATGGCAACCAAAGTGTGACACACAGTTTTTATAGAATCCCAGAATGGTTTGGATTAGAGGAGATCTTAAAAATCATCTCATTCCAACCTCCTGCCATGGGCAGGGACACCTTCCACCTAACCAGGTTGCTCCAAGCCCCATCCAACCTGGCCTTGAACAATCCAGGAAGCTCTAAATTTTCCAGCTGCTCTCCCATTTGGCATGGGGAGAGCAGGCAGTTTGCAACCCAGGCAGCACCTGTAAATGAGCTGTCAGAGACAAAAGATTTTGCCACTCGAGTGGTAAAACTGATGATTTTTCACTGGAAGCAAAATAAATTAGAAATACAATTAAGTAGGAATTATCTGTGTTTCATATTCATCTTTAAGGCTCTCAGGTGTTATTTGATTTTCTGTTTTCCCTTTTTTGGAAAGTGGCTCAGTCCCTGTGCCCATCAGTGACACGTGATCTGTGGGACCCACTGGCACTTGTCCCACCCCTTGCTGTCCCTTGGAGGTGCTGAGTGGCGTGGGGAAGGACATTTGTCCTGTTCCAAAAAGCTGTGATTACCTCATGAGCTGGGACTCAGAGCTGAAGATCAATCCTGGCCCTTGTGTGGGGGGATCACTTTGAGGAGGGATCAAGCTCAGTTCCCTGCCCAACACCTTGCAAAAACAAACCTCCCCCCGCTCTGCCCGTGCTTCTCTTGCTCTCATGGCTGCAACCTGTCCAAAGGAGGTGGGGAAAGCAAGGGAAGGAGCCAGTCTGGGAGCAAGCACCATGGGAAAGGGTTATTGATCCATGTCCGTTGTCCAGAGCTGCCTGTGAGTCAGGAGGCTGAAGTGGAAATGTTTATGGATTGTTTATTTTTTATGCTGTACCACGTTTGGCTCCCTGTCCAGGCCAAGGCTGCCATGGAAAATCTACGTGTGTTGGTTATAATTAGGCCCTGATAAATGACTCTCCTTTGTGTCACCAGAAGTTCTTCTCAGCCCTCCCAAGACAGGTCAGAATGATGCAGCAGATGAAAAAAGCTTTTAATTCTGTTATTTGTGTCACTGGTGATGCCATTGGTTCATCTGCTCTCAGGCTTAGGGAGGGAGATCATCTTGCCATGCCAACTTCTCTTTGCTCAGCCATGTAGGAGAGGTTGAATTCTCCAAGCAGCCACCCCTAGAATCATAGGATCAGAATGGTTTGTGCTGGGAGGGCCCTCAAAGGACATCTGGTTCCAACCTCCTGCTATGGGCAGGGACGCCACTCACTAGATCAGGTTGCTCAGGGCCCTGTGCAAACTGGCCTTGAACACTTCCAGGGATGGGACATCCATAGAAAGCTTCCTGTATTCTGTCAATTTACATCCTAGGGACCTAAGGACACAGGAACCCAACGTTTGTGAACATTTTGCTGAAGATCACTGAGCTGGAAAAAAAAAAAAAGGATTTTTGAGCTGTTCCTAAATGAGATTTAGTGAATCAGACTTAAACAAAGAAAGGCTACAGGGCAGAGAATCACTCTCCTAAATAAGGAAAACTGAAGCTTGATTAGATTCAGAAATGTGTCTGGAACACAGATAAAATCACAATCTGTACACTGAGATGTGAGCTGTAAAAGGAATTGGGGAAATGATGCCCAAGAACAAACCTTTAACAAATCAAGGAGTGGGGGGGATGGGAGGAACATAAATAACCACCCTGGGTTTGCTGAAGGTTTTGGAGATTTCCTTAGGCCATGTGTAAAGCTGGTGAGAACAGAATTCAGGTCTCCACCCTGGGCCAAGCCATGTTCACTGGAGTCCCTGAATAAAGTAACCAGATACTGGATGAGAAGGTTAAAGGTTGCAAGCCAAACAGGATGGAGGTGGGAAAAACACCCTGGTGCTGAGGCCATCTTATTCTCCCTCTGATCAGATGGGATTTTGGATGGTCACTGTCATGACAGTCACATTGGAGATCTGAAAGGGAATTGCAACTTGAGAAATGAGGAGGTAGAAAGGAAATTAGGAAAGCACAGTAACTAGGAAGATCAAAGGCTGAAGATGGTGGAAGCTTTTCAATCCACATTTAGCCAGCTCTTACTGGGAGGATTTTCCATATTCTTACTTTTCCTGGATCTTTTACATTAGGCAGAGGGAAAACTTGCCTCTGGAATAATAAATGTGAGAATTCCAGCAATAAGAAAGAGGAAGTGTAGGCAAGAGAAAAAGTGAGATCCAGAGGGCAGATGTGCCTTGATAAGGTTAAGAAAACATTGGGCTTCTTTGCAGGCTGCACCTATTCTTAGCAAAATATGTGTTAGCAGGACTTGCTTTTTAAAAATAACATCCCCTCATTGCCAGTTTGCTTGCTGTGGACCAAACAAAAAAGCCTATGACAGACTGGAGAAATATCTCCTCAGGATAAGCAGTAAAATGAGTCTCTGATCTAAGTTCTTGCAGTTTCCTGATAATTCCATGAGCTGCTCTTGCTCTGTGCTCCCTCAGTGTTTTGCTCTGCTGTGGCTCTCACATTTTTCCCAGTGGGCAGGTTTGGTCTCTTATTTTCTGTCTTATTTGCACCTCTGTGACCTGGGTGTGGTGTTGGTTATGGGCCAGATGATTTGGGATGCCTGCTCTCAGGAGGCCTCTGGTCCTTCTGTAGTCCCCTGACCTAAATGAACCCTCTCTGCCTGACCAGGCACATTCTGGACCTTGTAAAAAGCATGGAGGTATGCTCAGGAGGAGGCTGGTGGGTTTTGGAACCACTCTGACATCTCCAGAAGCCCTGGGCTGGGTTCATCCCGGGCTTCAATTCAGTTTATCAGCTGCTGTTGCTCCGAAGCTCCATTCAGAGGGAGATAAGACATGTGTGCACATGTCAGCAGGACGAAAGCAGAGTTGTTTTCAGAGGATATCTGTGACCCCAAGCTGCCAAAGATAGCCTTGCACTGCCTTTCCCTGGCTGGGAGAGAAGTGCTGTTACTGCAACAGACTCCTGAGAGTCAACCAACCCTGCTGTGCTTGAACCTTTAAAAGCTTTTTCCTGGAATAGCTTCTTTATTTTTTTTTTTTACTTTAGGTACTGCTTAGTGACTGTAAAGGGAGAGGGGTTAATGATATGGCCCGCTGCTCCAAGTATGGGAATACACTTGTGTGCCTCTCAGGTGCAGCTTGTGTTTCTTTTTGGCCCTTGTGCAGGTCTGTGCATTCCCAGTGGCAGCTCCAGCCTCCCTCCTGCCAGAGGGCTGCATCCTTCTGACCAAAGCTTGCTTGGCCTCACAGAATCCCAGAATGATTTGGTTTGGAAGAGACCTTAATCCTCATCTCCTTCCAACTCCTGCCATGGACACCTTCCACTATCCCAGGCTGCTCCAAGCCCCATCCAGCCTGGCCTTGGGCACTTCCAGGGATCCAGGGGCAGCCACAGCTTCTCTGGGCAACCTGTGCCAGGGCCTCCCCACCCTCAGAATAAAGAATTTCATCATAATATCTTATTTAACCCTGAAAAAAAAAATCAGGAAAAAAAGAAAAAAGGCTAATCACCATCTGGAGTGTGGGCAGAGCAGATCTGTGCAACCATAGCTGAAGGCTTTTCAAGGCAAGACTTTGACTTGCCTTAAACTGAGGTGTATTTAGGCATAACATTTGAAAAAAATAATTTCCAAGTTGACATGGTTAGTGTCACCTTCCTGTTCCTGGACATATTGTATGGGTTCCCAGTCAGGTTTTACCTTCAGGATAACAAAGGTAGTCCATAGCATTGCTCCCTCCAGGTGTCCTGTCAAGCCTTTAGAGTCTGGTACCTCATTTAAACTGAAAGAGGGGAGCTTTAGATCAGATATTAGGAAGAAATTCTTTACTGTGAGGGTGGTGAGGCAGGATGGAGTCACAAAAACCAGCTGGGACCTGGCACAGCCATTACTGGGAGGTGAAGGTCCATATCCAGGCATGATCTCTCACAAAGCATGAGCAATGTTTCAGCACTGGCTAATCCAAGTGTGTGACATGACTGTGGCAGCAGTCCCGTGGCCCTGACTGCTGCCTGTCCTCTTCAGTCCAGCTCCCCTTTCCCCACTTTAGGGCTGGGGTATCAGGGTGATGTCACAGCGCAGCTGTCACTGGAATTTGACGTTGTTCAGCTCATAAAATGACTTCCCTCACTGTCATGCAGCTGCTTGGTGGGTTTGATCTATGCTTGGGTTTGGCCCTTAGCCAGAGCACTGCAGCCCCACTGCTGGAGGAGGGCTAAGGCAGTTGGGAGACTGGGGCTCATTCTCTACTTCTTTTATTGTTGTTGGCAAAAGCTGATATGGAGCCTTTGGGGCTGGTGGGGAGAACAGAAAACTCTCCTTTGTGCACATCTGACTGTGCACAGCCACCTCACAGCTCTCTGTGCCCTTTCAGATCGTTCTGCTGGGCTGATTTCTGCTGTAAGACCCTTGAAACATTGGTTCTTGCACCAGCTCAGTTGCTCACTCGCACCTGGAATTTCTGCCCTGTGCTCTGTCCCATGACCAGCTTGTATGTCATTAAACCAATTCCAGAAGGATTCCTCTTAAGCCTTTCACTCTAACCTGGCCTTGACCACTTCCAGGCATGGGGCAGCCACAGCTCCTCTGGGCAATGTGTGTTAGGGCCTCACCACCCTCACAGAGAAGAATTTCTTCCTAAATTCCCATCTAAACCTACTCTCATCATAAACTCTTATTTCTCCTTCCTGTTTTTACCCTCTTAAGAACCCACCATACCCTTCAAGGCAAAGTTGAAGGATCTTGAAGTGAGGGAGAAGGAATCTGCCACCTTCCAGTGTGAAGTGCCCGTTCCTGGGACAGAGACTGCTTGGTTCAAGGAGGAGACCAAGCTGCAGCAGAGCAAGAAGTACAACATCGAGGAGGAGGGCACGTACCGCCGGCTCACCGTCCAGAACGTCACCACGGATGATGACGCTGTTTACATCTGTGAGATGAAGGAAGGGAGCAGGACCATTGCAGAGCTCTCTGTCCAAGGTAAGTGAAATATGGGTCTCCTCGAGCCAGGTCTCACAAGCTCTTGGAGATCTGTATCACACTCGGGATAGCTCAGCTACCTTAGAAGGCATAAAATCAGCAGGATGGCTTCTGTGGCAGTGTTGGAAACAAAAAGGTTTTAATAAAAGGCAAAATAACAAACTCTTCACAGAAAAAAACCAAGCCAGGGCAAACGTCCTTGCCCCTGGCAAAACACCTCACAAAAGTCCCCCAGGTCCTATGAGGTGTCTTTTCACCTAATTGAGGAGAGAAACTTCTGGGCTTATTTCCTTTTTAAGGGGACAAAGGATAGATTTGTCACTCCGTCAACAGGGGGCACGTTGCTATAGGTAAGAACAGCTCTTGGTATTTCAGATTGTGAGAAAAGTGTGGGATTCACAGTGAGACTCCAGGTTTGACCTTGTGAGCAGGGTTTACCCCGTCCATGTGGGTGCTGAAGAGGAGCAGAGTTCCTTGTGGTGTGAAAATGTGATCAGTGGGTCCCTGGGGCTCCTGACAGGGTGTCTCTGGACACAGGGCCACATAGCAGGGACAGGCTGTGTTGTACAAGATGTCACCCAGTGGAAACCCATGCTGACAGAAGCTTGCTCCAGCTGTGGCCTGGCCCTGTGGACTGCTCTTTGATGCCTTGGAGTGGCTACCTGAAACAGAGGCTAGACAAGATGAAGAGAATAAAAGTGGGTATTTATTAAAGGCCTCCAATAAGTTCCCCTTGGGCAGTCAGACACCTCCAAGAGGGGCTACACACAGGGTGGGTGATGGTCATGAGTTTTTCACGCTGTTATAAGGGGTTGATCCTCCAATTACAGCTTCAGGTAATGAAGTCATTTACTCCAAGTTTTCTCCTCCAGTTCACAGAATTCCCAGAATGGCCAGGTTGGAAGAGACCTTCGAGGTCATCAACCCAGCCCCAACACCTCAACTAAACCCTGGCACCCAGTGCCACATCCAGGCTTTGTTAAACACACCCAGGGATGGTGACTGCACCACCTCCCCAGGCAGCCATTCCAGAACTTTATCACTCTTTCTGTGAAAAACTTTTTCCTGCTATCCAACCTGTATTTCCCTTGGTGCAGCTGGAGGGGAATTCACTACTATTTATATCTCTCAGGCCCAAGACACTCAGGTGTCCCTGAGTTTCAGGTCCAGAGAGGAATTGTTATATCTGAATAAAACAGGAGAACAGCAGCTGACAGGCTGTGAAGTTTTAGTGATACCCTAAAGCAGTACAGGATCTGAAAAACATAAAAGCTGCATCCTAAGGCATCACCTTAACATGACCCCAAGCATCAGGTGTGTCCCCTGGCACTGTCACACCCATCTTGTCTGGTGCCCAGTGAACAGAGTGGTGACTTTTGTCTAGGTGTGGTGCTGACCACCATGAAAAGGGGGTTTAGCAGCTGTGGCCAGATGTGTGGTGCAGGCTGCAGTCAACAACAGCATGGCTTAGATTGGAAAACACAGCTCCAGATCCCTGGGAGCTGGAGCTTTCTCTGGAGGGGAACAGCTCTCTCTCTTCCTCTTTGGGAAGGGGACAAGGAAAGGACAAAGTGTGGATGGCTGTGTCCAAGTGTCCTGAGTCTGGTGGTTCAGACTGGAGTGGGAGTAGGTGTAGATGGGTATGGTGTGGGTGTCTCTCAGTGAGTAGACACAAACCCTAGAGCTGCAGGCACTGGAGACTGCCACAACTACAGGATTAATCTTGTCCTGACTCATTTGAAGCCTGAGTATACTCCCAGTGAAACCAGAAGGAGTTCTTCATGTATAAATTGCTGCATGACAGCTGGGTGATGTGCATCCTCGTGCAAATTCCTTTTTGTACCACCAGTAAAGAGCTGGGAGTGCACAGAGGTGGATGCAGAAGGGAAAATTTAGTCCAGAGAAATGGGAGAGTTCAGACTGACATCTTTTTGTTGCACCTTCTGTTAGGTCTGGACCAGCCCACCCCTGTGTGTTTGGTCCCAGCAGGACAGCTGGTATTTTTTCACTTGTTTGTGCTGTAATGGTATGTTCCATCCAAAAGAGAGTGACTGAGCCAGGTGGAGCTTTCTGGAGGGAAAGGAGGCAGAGCCTTCCTGGGGGAGCCTTGTGCCTGCCCTGGGAGGGGATTGGAGGGAGCAAGGTGGGGTTGGGACAGTGTGAGAGCTTGGCCAGTGGTAAAGAGGTGTGGAATGAGGACAGTGCTGAGGTCAGAGAGGTCAAGGAGGAGGATAAGCAGAGAACCAAGTCTTGAATCTTGTGGTAAAACCTGTGCCTGATCTGTTATTTTATGAGGGAGTTCAGCAATGCTGTTCATTAAACAGCTCTGGGTGATCTGCCTGAGCAAAGCCTCTTTCACCTCTCAGGGACTGCCCTGGACCTGGAGCCAGTCAGTGTTGGTCATTTGGGGTGGTCTCCATATGGTTTGTCCAATCTTTTCTGTGAATATTCACATCTTATAGCTTTGAGGTTGTCCTAGTAAGTGATGATACTCACAGTCACTTGGAAAGGACATAAATTCATTCAGTGTGAGTTTCTGTGCTGACACTAAGAAGAAACCTGAGATTTTCGGTGTCTTTCTCATTAATTCAGGTAACTTCTGTGTCTGCCATGTTGGTTGTGTGACTTTGATGGAGGTGAAATCCTAAAGGCAGAGGAGACACCTGTCTAGCTTAAGACTGATCTACTTCAGCAAAGTTTTAATTTGAATTCCTAGCATATGTGGGCAATGAAAGCTGTCAAATCTGTTCTCTTGCAAGGCCATATATATTTTGTGTTTACCCAGCATCTGGCTTTGCTTGGTAGACAAGAAACCTGAGTGAGTGCAGTCAAATAAGATTTACTTTTCTCTCTTTGAAGGCCAAAATGAGTCCTTGGGGTCATTTGCTCTGTGTGACTCAGAGCCTTGGAATTTAATTTCAGGTGTCTGCATGGTGTCTATAACATTTTGATTGGGTGTGGGCTAGTCCTGTTTCAGTCTGGACGGTCCAAAGCATTTAACATCTGCCGTTTGCTGACTATGATTATTTTGTTATCTGAAGGGAACATCATTAAAAAACTCCCACGGAAAACTGCTGTCTTCATCAACGACACGGCCACCTTCTGCGTGGAGCTGGACAACGACTGCCAGAATGTCAGGTGGCTGAAGAACAGAGAGGAAGTGAAACCCAGCGACCGCATCTCCATCACACGCTCTGGCAAACAGCACACCATGACCATCCGGGAGTGCAGGGTGGAAGATGCTGGAGAGATTGCCTTCCTGGCTGATGAAAGCAGGACTTCCACCCAGTTCACTGTGACCAGTAAGCTTCTCTTTTCTTTGGCCTTGGTGTGTTGGGTCTTCACATGGCACCATTGTTGTTTTGAGTGCCACCGCGATAATTTTGGTGTCCAAAACCAGCTGAAGGTTTGATGTCTGCCACAAAAAGGCAACAACCTGTCTGTGAGAGTTGTGAAGTGTTTGGAGGGGTATAAACAGGACTTTCACCCTGTTCACTGTGACCAGTAAGCTTCTCTTTTTTTTGGCCTTGGTGTGTTGTGTCTTCCCATGGCACCATTGTTGTTTTGAGTGCCACCGCGATAATTTTGGTGTCCAAAACCAGCTGAAGGTTTGATGTCTGCCACAAAAAGGCAACAACCTGTCTGTGAGAGTTGTGAAGTGTTTGGAGGGATCCAAACAGAGAGAATATCTGTAGGGTCATGGAATGGATTGGGTTGGATGGGATCCCCTCATTCCACCCCACGCCATGGGCAGGGACGCTTTCCATCAGACCAAGACTGTCAGGGCCTTGTCCAGCCTGGCCTTGAACACTTCCAGGGATGGAGCATCCATGGTTTCTCTGGGTAAAAGCAGTGCTGGGGAAAGAGCATGGCACAAACTTGCCTTACTTGACAGAGCAGTAGCAGCAGATGCAACATTGTCAGGACTGGACCTGAAATGAAATTTTGGTGAAATTGCCTAATTTTATTTGGCATTATTTTGATGACACTACATTTCCCAGGAAAAATCTGTTTTATTTAAGGCATATATACATATGATTTCTGGCTCTGTTGGAGTTCTGGATCATATATGAGCAAATCACCCACTCCAATCACAATTTGGGAAGAGTAATTCTTCTTTTCTCTCACCACCGCAATCAGTCAGTGGCAAAAATGAATCTTTTATTTAACAGATATGTAACTGTTGTGTTAATCTATCTAAACTTGGTTTGGGCATTCTGAAGCCACTGAACTAAAATGAGGAGAAAATTAGGAAAGTGTCACATTTGGCTTTGTGACAGTTTCTAAGGTGTTTGTAAAGCTGTAACATCCAAACAAGCACCTATGCAAAGGGAACAATAAAGCTCAGTTTGATTTCAGACACTGCTGTTTAAATGATGAAGAAAGGGTTGATTCATGGAACAGAAATTATAAGAACCTGCCTTCCCACAGGTATTGCTGAAGAAAACATTTCATTACCATTTCTGATGGCAAGGTCAAGAGATCCCATTCCAGGGCTTAGCATTCAGCTTAATGTTACCCTAATGGGACCTTTGACATCTATCTGTGACCAGCAGTTACTGACAGGCTGGTAACTGTGCACCCCAAACCACTTCTGTGTCTATTTCTGTAAGGAAGGAAAAGTGTATCGCCTTGAGATTTCCTATTTTTACACTTTGTGCATATCAGATTTACTGCCTGGAGAATCCTGTGTGCTATGTCCACATCTTTTACAATTAGCTGGGTGAGATTGGTGGTGGCTGCTCTGATGTCTTTTATAATGCACAGGCAATGTTTGTGTATTATTTGTCACCTTGCTTTGCTAATGCAAGATGACAAATAATGCAAATAATGCAAAACCATGCCCATTTTTAAGATGGGGAAACTGAGGCAGGAAGGAGATCAGTTGTCCCAGAGCTCAGTTTTTAGTTTAGGCCCATCTACAGTCAGGAATTCTTGAGTATGTCCACTGTGTGATAGTTTCACCCACCTCCCACACCTTCTTTAAGCTGGATTAATTGCTCCTGAGTGTGCTGTTCATGGGATCATAGCTGTAGTCTGGTTGACTGACTTAACCCAGACACCTTTCAGATAGCCAAAATTAAATGAAATTAATCCTGGGCCATGTCAGTAGAGGTGTAACTAGAGCACATCAGGTAATTCCTCTTGACCATATAAGTGGCAGCACATAGTGAATAATTCTGATGGGACTTGAGCCTTCTCTAATGGATTCAAGAGGAATAAAAGGGTGAAAATAAATATTCATTATGCAAATACCTGCAGGAATATATTTGTAGCCTCAGGTACCATAAAATAGCCACATCTCCTCAATAGTAGGTTCTCATGGTGGGGACACATCTTTATATAATTTCCTTTTGAAGTAAATTCTCCAGTCCCAGAAGCTGCTTCTGCATAAATTACTAAAATAAAGATCCCAAACAATGTCACTCTTGGGAGACAAAGTTACAGCTTCTGAGTGGGGTAACATAAAATTCAGGAGCAGGACAGATATCCAGATGAAAGAGGCTGCAGGGAACATCCAAGCCTGTGTAACAAGTCAGGCTCTCCATAACTCTTTAAAGATTTGAACAACCTTTGCTTGTGGTTTTACCCATCTTCTGAGTGAAAATAAGAAGCTGAGTGTTAGTCTGCATTGCCCAGGAGCTGTGAAGGGCAGAAATATAGGTCTGTATCCAGCACTGAAGATTTAAGCTTACAAAATGTTTGTTGAAGACTCTCTGGTTGTGATGACAATTTTAATATTGTGTAGAAATCACATTTGTTTAGCTGTGCAATATAAGTATTGGACATCAAAGTCTGGACTTGATCTGGAATGATAATGATTCTGTGATCTTTGTTTAAAACAGCCTCAAAGCATCTTCCATCCATTCTCTTGCTTTTCCATCTCACACCAATGTTTTATTGAGGTTTATTAAGCAAGACGAACTTTTAGCCCAGCGTAAGCTATTTTGGCTTTTCCCCTCTGATGTAACTTACTGCTCTGTTTTGTTTTGTTTCCTTCCCTCGTGCAGCTCCCAAAAAACCTCCCACCCAACCCCCAGCTGACCCTGTGGTGAAAAATAAAACAGAAACCTCAGTGACACTGGCATGGTCCCCTCCGCGGATGGAGCGGCCCGTTCCAGTCGACGGCTACATCGTGGAGCGCAAGAAACTCACCGGCTTCACCTGGGTGAGGTGCCACGAGTCCCACGTCCCCAGCCCCGAGCTCACAGTGAGCAACCTGGCAGAAGAGGCTGACTACCAGTTCAGAGTGTCTGCTGTCAATGCCTACGGACAGAGCCCCTACCTGGAATTCCCTGGGAGCTTGCACCTTGGTGAGCATGAAACTGGCACCAAAGCGGGTGGTCGGGCACGGGGCTGCTTTGAAAACATTTCCTGTGACTTTGAGGATGGAGAAATAGCCCAGCAAATCCTCTTTGCCTCCACTGCTGGTTGTCCTGCTTCATGCCAACCACTGACCTTCACCAAAGGGAGGAAGGAAAAAGTCCAAACCCACCCCAGCGAGGGTGGTTGGGTTTCTGTGGTGGAGCTGTGGATGTGTTCATGTTCCAATATCCCACATCAGGCTGTGGGAGAGGCAGAGCTCCCTGCTATGGATTTTAAACCTGTAAATGTTTCTTCTGCACCTGCAATGAAAAGAAAAAATGAGAAGGCCTTATGGTACAATTTTCAATATATAGACATGAGATATCGGTCTCACACCTAGAGAATATTTATGGGTGATCACACCATCATGAAAACCAAATTCTAGCCAGTCTCTCTTTAATCTAAGAGTTTCTAGGAGAAATCCAGGGGTTTTGCTTTATTTTTAGGGTGCCAATGTGCCCATAGAATCATTGGGTGCAATGGGATTTCTTCTTCCTTTGAATCACTGCCCTAGAAAATATCTGCACAGATATTGAACACCCACACAAACTTTGATCACAGCGTGTCTTGTGATTGTGTCATCCTTGTCCCTCGCTGTCTGAACATGCCTGTATTGTCCTAGAATATCTAGAACTGACTCATAGGGATATCTAGAAGTCCCTCCTTCTGAAATCTAAGAATAATATTGGCTATTCAATAAACAACACACTTGTAGGGGACTTAGGTGTTTCTGGCCTATGCTTTTATACGTTTTAGAGATTAAAAAAAAAAAATCAGTAAAATACACCTGTTTTTCTAGACCTGTAAAAGCAGGACTCCAGAGTTGAGTTACCTGCAGCAGAAGGAAACAAATCCTTTAGACCAACCATGCCTTTCTTTCAGAGCATGATAAATTTATAAAGCTGCATTAATTAATTCTCATGTCTTGTTTACCCTGACAATTTGGTTCCTAAGATGAGTTATCCTCCAGCATGATAGTATTGTTCTCAGAGGTGTGTGTGGTGCTTCCCTAGAACCTGTCCTGGCGGTGAAGAACCCCCTGACAGCAGCTGAAGTTGCACCTGGAGGGGATGCCGTGTTCACTGTTGATTTGACCAAGACATGTTCTGGCACTTGGTACCTGAATGGCAAAGTCTTACAGGAAAGTGAGACCTACATCATCAAGAGAACCCAAACCACTCACACCCTGGTCATAAAAAATGTCACCAGGAAAGATGATGGGGCAGAAGTTAAATTTGTTGCCAATGACGTTGAGACCAGCACCAAGATGAGAGTGAGAGGTATTTATTGTCATTGCTGTCCATCCTTTTCCCAGTCAGGGGGTGGTTGCTGGGACTTGAGGATTAAAACTGGGGCTGAAGGCTTTCCTTGGTCTGTGGGAAGCACCTGAAATTGTGTCATATGATTCATGTGTCCTGGTAATGACCTCACAGCTCAGAGGGAGTTGATCTGACCAGCTGGTGGTATCTGAACTAGATTCCTTCACATCAGCTCACGAATTTCTGTCAAATTTATGTCATTTACAGCCATCTGTCAGTGCATTCTGTCACCAAATCTGCAACTAATTCACCTTAAAGTTGTAATTTCAGCTCAAGCTTTGACCAGTCTTTTTGATTGTAATAATCTTTCAAAAGTAAAGGAGCATTCATTACTAACAAAGCTTTTCTTGTAGGTTTTTTAGTCCACCAAGTGTGGGATATAAAGTTAGTACGCTGGAACTTGACTTAAGATCAAGGTTTCCTCTATGAAATGACTGTAACATCTGTACCTACCACATTGCAAAGCAAAACATAATGAATTCATAATGAATTCATAATGAATCCTTTATTCTGGAAGGATGTGTTTGGCTTAGGAGAAGATCTCTGCAGAAATGTTTAGAGTATTATTTATCAGTAGAAAAAAATGGGTTGGTTTTTTTCTTAGTAACTCTGACAGTAAAAACAGATCAACTTTTCTGAACTGAGAAAGAATGTCCAGTATTGACATGAGTGTTGTTACAGTCTCACAAACTGTGAGTTCTACAGTATTTTTCTCTAACAAGCTAGAAATGGAGCCCCATCTCTCTCTGTATAAGGCCTTCTTAGGATAAACCGTCCAATTAAGAAATTACATAGAAATTATTTTTATTTTTAACCCAATAACCAACCACCCGTGCCCGCAATGGGGACTTTTTTATCCAATTACACAAAACCACTCAAACCCATGGAGAAGAAGGTGAAGAAGAAGGAGCAGCCCCCGCCCTAAAACCTCCATCTTGCCTTATATGCATGACTATATTCTAAACCCTTAAACTCTGAGTTTCTCACCCTGTGATATCACACACTTCTATTCAAACTCCACACCCACAATCCCAGTTCTGTCATTCCATTTTGGAAGCTTCTCCACGGCCTCAGGTCAATGCAGTGTTCTCTTGGGGGTCAGTGCCTGTCAGCACAGAAAGTCTGGAATTCTCAGCAGCCAGGGTTCCAACAGAGTGTGAGGGCAGGAACAGGATCTAACACCTTCAGAGATCTCACAGTCTACAGCACACCTGTATCAGGGGTAAGTTATCATGATATAACTCGAAATAAGAAAGCCTCTTGTCCTGGCAGGAGCTGCAGTGAGATTCATCAACAAGACCAAAGACGTAGAAAAAGTCTCAGCTCGGCTGCGGGAGGAAGCCAAACTCCAGGCTGAGCTTTCAGACACAGAGGCCACTGTGAAGTGGATGAAAGATGGGAAGGAGCTCAAGGCCAGTGAAAAATATGAGTTCCAAACCGTGGGGAAGAGGCACATCCTGAAAATCCGCACCGCTGCTGAGGAGGACGCTGGAGCCTATGAGTGTGTCTGTGAAGGGGATAAGATGGTTTATCAGCTCTCAGTGAAAGGTGAGTAACTGCCTGGGCTGCTCTGCACTAGTGATGTTCCTGCCCTAAACCAGTGGAGCCATCAAGGACACAAAGGGAGACTCCAGAGGGAGTTTGGTAATTGCCCATCAACATCCAGCCTTGATAATGTGTCCCACAGCAGAACTGGGGAGCAAATACAGCAACTGGCCAGGTGCTAAGAGCTGTGCTTTCACTCCAATTGGCATCTTCATATTCCAGGGAATTTGGTGAAATTTGGTGAGGGTGAGTGGTGGGTAGGGAAAAGTGCTCTTGAGATGAAGAAATCCAGCCCCAGGGGCAGTCATGACACAGGATCCCATGTCTGTCCCACACTTGCTGTGTGACATCAGACAAGTCACTGAAGAGAACTTCAGTTCTGATTGTACAAGATCATCTTGGCATTGTGGGATTTGGGGTTTTTAAAATTTTTTTTTTTTTTTTTTTTTTTATTTGTTTGAGGATATTTTTGTTCTTTTCTGTCAATACTGTGGTGGATAAAAAAAAAGACCTTTCCAGGGCACGCTGGATGGCTTAACCCCTTCCTGTTTACAAGGTGCTCAGATGTGTAGAAAAACAGCAAGGTGGCACTTAGTTTTGGTGTTTCTTAACCAGCACTGTTTTACAGTTGCTCTGTTTTTTTGGCTCTTCTTGTTTTCATGGCAGTCTCTACCTTTGCCCTGAAACCAACAGCATTTTAAGCCTCCTTCTTGCAAACCTTCCCATCTGTGCAAGATTTTATGAACTAGAGCAAAGCTGTCTCTGCCTTGAAGGGGATCAGGTTTTGCCTAAAACCCCCAGTCTATCCCCTGACTGTTCCTCACATGGATCATCAGATGTCTGCTGGGGTTCAGAGCACAAAGTCTCACTCCAGGCCAATCCAGCCTGTTGTCAGACTGTCACTGAAAGTGAGGGAAAAACAGAAACTCTCCAACAACATTTTTCAGTGTCAGAGAATCAAGGCATCACTTTATTTCTGGCCAGGATGTGCAACAGAAATAATTTCATCCACACATTGCCCAGGTCATGCAGAGGAAATCATGCCATCACACATGATGTTTACTAGATTTTTCACTTATTTATACAGTCAAAACCCAGAGAAATTAATTGGTTCAATGTTCATTGGTCCCAAATTCTGAAGTGTTTAGTCTTTGGTTTCCTATTGGTTATTGATCCCTTTGCCTTCAATGCTAATTCGGTTCTCATTCTTTGTTCTCTTATTGATCTTTTCTGGGATCAGGTGTCTCCAGCCATGCCAGGGGTGCTGTCTGGAGCTGATGTTCATTAGTGGTTATCATCTTTTTTATATCTTCTGTGCTACCCCCAGGCTGTTGAGGTGTTGAACTCATCAGGCCTCAAGTGGTGATACAGTCCTGCGAAAAGAAACTTTAATTCTTTTCCCCCCAGGCAAAGGCAAACAAAACCCCTGACTGAAGTTATACAAAAATTTTAAACATTGTATTTTTTCTAACAAGACTGGGGGGATTTCAGAACCTATTTTTCTTTGAACTGGCAAGTTCACTCTGTAAAGACATTTGAGTTCCATGCTTTGTCCCACAGCTCACCCTCACCTTCCTCCCAGGCATGATCACAGTTCCTGCACGGAGTAAGTCTGAGGTGTTTCATCATCATGTTCTGCTGGCACCTCACCCTCTTTGGTCTCTGTAGAAACAACAAAGCCTGAGAATATAGTGGGGGTTTTACTCATTTGACTACTTGTTTGGTCATTTCAGAGAGAAAACTTGAGAGAGCTGAAAAAAAAAATCAAAACATGACTAAATCTATATAGAGAGGAATTTCTGTCTACAACTGGCACTTGCTCTTGATTTTCATTTTTTTTTTTCCTCTCTTGCTCTGCCTCTTTAGCATCATTTTTCATGCTGACAGTTCTGCCCACATTTACTTGAATTACTTGATGGATGTTTCCATGTGGTTTTCACTGTGGTGTGCCAATCAAATGAGTGATCAATGTTATTATTTTAAAATCTGCGTTGACAACCTGTGATTTAAAGCCTGCTGTTTACAGCTTGATTCCTGGTGAATCACCTTTGGTACCTCCCATCCTTGTGGGATGAGCCTCACAAATGCTGTATCAACATTTTACCTTCCATCATCAATACCTTTTATCAGCCACAGGGAATCATTTGAGGAGCAGGTCAGCTGTAAATGGCACGTGGGCATCACGTGGCTACTGAGGGGACACTGTGCCAAGCCATGGCCACTGTGTCACTGCCTGGGCCTCCTGCCCAAAGCAGCCAGAAATGCACTTGCCATTTGTCACTGCAGTCCCTGCACTGCCCTGAGCTCCACTGCCAGGCACCCTGTGACACATGACCTCCCGTGGTGACAAGGGACATCTGAGATGTCTCCTTCGGGCTGCTCTGGTTGTATTTTTCACTCTGGTTTTCTGAGGAAGGGAAAGGTGAATGAATGAACTCATCTCCCTCTTCTTCCTCCCACAACCTTGAACCTGTGGACTGATTTTCAGTAGTGCTGGGGAAAGAATGCCTTAGCAGTGCCCTTCCCTTCCCTTCCCTTCCCTTCCCTTCCCTTCCCACTGTGGTTTCAGTTTGGATATTGGTGTGGGTTTGAATATTTTGCTTTGAGGCAATTGGTGACTCAATTATTTCATTCCACGTTAATATGATGTCAGATTTATTGTTTATTTTTTATGCTCCAGTTAATTCCCAGGAATAAATTTATTTTCATTTTGGTCCTATGAGATATCCCTATAGATTATTAATTTTATGTAATTTAATTTATATAGGTTATAGTTTAACCTCTTCTAGAGTCAATTTACTTGCCAGGTGGTTACAATATAATGATTGAATAACCTTCCTGGCTTTACCTTCAGTTTATTTCTTTTCTCACCTCCCTTTAAAATGTTGTTTTGAAGCTCTGTTTCCTGGGGCTTCTCCTTGACTCAGCCTTTTGTGCCATCTATGTGCTCTGCTTTTTGGACACGGGATAATCAGGATTATAGTTGGAAATTTGTCTGCTTCTGCTTTGCAATCTAGTGATTAGATCCATAATTAAATAAATAGGTTTTGTCTTATGATAAATGAATACCCAATGCAGATGTCAATGTACATTTCTACTGCTGTGCACAGAATTCTTTACCAGAGCTGTGTCCCTGTTTTGTTTCAGCACTTGCAAACTTTGTAAACAAAGAGAAAACTGGAGGAGTTGTCAAGGCCATTGCTGGGAGAAGGGCTGAGCTTGTGTCTGAGACCTCTGAGGCCAACATCCTGGTGAAGTGGTACAAAGATGGGAAGGAGATCACAGCCAGCAAGAAATTCACCATGGAAGACAAAGGAAAACTGCACAAGCTTGTGGCTTCGGCTGTGACAAAAGAAGATGAAGGAACTTACACCTGCAAAATCGGGGATGACACCCTTACTTTTGATTTAAAAGTCTCAGGTAAGTTTGTACTGCAAGTATGGGATCAGAGCCTGTGTGAGAAATGCAGGATTTTGTTCTTTAGACTTGTCCTGCCTTACAAATTGGCAGATTTTTGGGCCAAGGTTGCACAACACTTTGAGAGATTCTGACCCTTGCTCTGAGATTCTGACCCTTGTTGTGATCCTGGTGCAAACCCAAAGTATGGGCAAAGAATGCAATGATGCTGTGATTTACTTGAGTCAGCTCAAGCTTTTTCCAGGGAGCACAACCCAAAATCAATGCTGGCTGAACAGCTGGCAGCCACATCTGGCCTCTATTCTTTAGCTCAGCCTGTGCATCATCTTAGGACCACTTTGGTCAGGGGTTCAAAGCCTTGCTGTGAGAGCCATGTGACTTCCTTTGACAAGTTTAATTCCTGATTTTGAGAGTTAAACATCTCCTGCTATTGCCAAAGGACGCTGTGATCTCAGGGATCGCTCCCTGTGGTGCTGTGACTCCACCAGCCAGTGTCACGTGCCCATCACACAAAGCACGTGGTTGTCAGGCCAAACCCAGGAGAGAAATGCTTGTCACCACTGCATTCCAGCCCAGGATGGAGCCAGAGTATAAAATGACACAAGAACTCACCAGTGAAATTCAATATCTGTGAAATTCAACCAATTCGAGTTGCATGCTTGTGGGAACTTTTCTTCTAAATGGGATTTTCTGGCTTGTGCCTGGAGCCTAATTTTTAACCTGTTCCTAAATTTAAGATTGAAACTCTCCCAAAAGCTTCTCCTGGCATGTCTGCAGTACAATGCAATTCAAGAGAAGTCACAACTGAGTGCTTGTGACCTGTAACAGAATATCCAGGTTATTGTGATGCTGTCCATGAGCTCACTAAAGACTCAGCAAAGCTGATTAATTTAGGACAGCACTTGTCTGGAGGGATTGCTGCAGGATTTAGTGAGCTGGAGGGAGTGCTTCCAGTTTCCAGCTGGTGTTTGCCCAGGTATTCACTCTGCATCTCACCTCCAGTTCTCTTCTGAGAAAGCAACATCATGCAATTTCTCTTGGAGTGTAATTCCCAGCCCCTGACTTTACTTGTTGAAAAACTGGTCTGAAACCAGGCTCTGTCCAAACTGAGTCCTCAAAAGGCAGTTTGTGCAATCTGATTTATACTGTCTGATTAGAGATGTCAAAGCTGTATTTTAGAAGTGTTCTGGTTGTGCTTTTGTCTGAGTATCAGGTACAGAAGATTACCTGAGCTCAGTATAAACTTTTTGCTGGCAGGTTGGGTGAATCTCACCTGTAACTCCTATCACATGGCTGAGGCAAAAAAACCTGGTGTCTGCTAAATCCTATAATCACAGAAAGGTTTGGGTTGGGAGCTTAAAGCTCATCCAGTTCTACCCCCTGCCATGGGCAGGGACAGCTTCCACTATCCCAGGCTGCTCCAAGCCCTGTCCAACCCCATAAAAACTGACTAAAGTGAGAAACAAATTCGTTGGTATATATACATAATGCAAGTCAACTAGGAAAAATTAATTAAGAAGTAGAGCCAAGAGAACATTTCCAATTCCATTTATACATACCTAAAATATGATACCTCTGAGGTGTCACTTATAAGTGGTTTATATTACTGGAAGTGTAGTTTTCCTTGGATTTTAAAAGCATGCTAAAATAGACATATTTTCACAATATTCATGTAGAAAACCCAAAGATAAAAGAATATTGTGTACCAAAAAACTCACTATCTCCAAAATTACTGTAATGTAAGTGACAGTAATCCCTGCCAAGGGCAGGGGCACCTTCCACTATCCCAGGCTGCTCCAAGCCCCTTCCAACCTGGCCTTGGACACTTCCAGGGATCCAGGGGCAGCCACAGCTTCTCTGGGCACCCTGTGCCAGAGCCTCCCCACCCTCACAGGGAAGAATTTATTCTTAATACTCCATCTAACCCTGCCCTCTGGCAGTTTGAAGTTGTTATTCTATGTTTTATCCCCACAAACTTTTTGGTGAGCAAGGATTGAGTTGCAACCTGGTGACAACACCTTATCCAGGGCGGCTTCCTCCTTGTTTCATGTGTCACCATAAACATTTTCCAGAGTGCTGAGAAGCTGCACTGCCCACTCAGGGGTTGGTCTCAGGGAAGGGAATCACTCCTTGAAGGTAATGAGACACCCCAATAACTCTGAACAGCAGGATTCTGGAGGGACCATCCTCCTTTGGTCAGCTAACTGTTGAAAGATTTGTCAGTCCTAACAAACGCAAATTTTAATTAAATACTTGCCTGGCTTGGCAATTGTCCTTGGGATACTCAGTGATGGAAAGAAACAGTTGCTGCTAAAGGAAATGCAATACTGAGCTGAGGCTGGCTCCAAGTGACAGCCCTCAGCCTGCTCCTCAGGCCAGGGCTGTCCTGGTGGAACAAAGGCTCTGAAATACCTGGCGTGCCCATCAGATATTGCTCCTTGGCTTAGGGACAGGGTGTGTTGAGGAGGTTTGCTCACATTTTACACCAAGGTCTCTGTCTTCACTTGATTGCCTTCAAAGACAGGCAGTCTTTGAGTTTTACCTTTGCAAAGAGTCTTAATTGATAACAATATTGTATTTTTGCTGCCTACGTGACAAATACCCTGTGTTTGCACAGCACAGGGTATATCTGTGCTGCCAGCAGGGTTTGGGCTGGGCTATCCCTGCAGGAGCCTCAGCTGAGCTGTGTGAGCAGTTCTGAGTTCTCTGCTGGGAAGATCAGTTTCAGCCAAAAGATATGAGATTGTTGACTCCTATATTCATGGAAATATGGAATGGTTTGGGTTGGAAAAGGTCTTAAAAACCATCTCCTTCCAAGCCCTTGCCATGGGCAGGGATGTCTTCCACTAGACCAGGTTGCTCAGAGCTTTTTCCTAACTTGGAGAATATTTTATCAATGAGGTTATTCCATATATGCCGTGGCCTGGAGAAGAATTAGTCCAGTAGGATTGGTACTGTGAACAAGGAGCTGCAGGAAAGGGCTCAGAAACACTTAAAGAAGGCTCCTCATCACCTCTAACTAGATTTTCTGAGACTTCCCAGGTCTTTTCAAAGCTGTTTCTGCCCTCAGACATCAACACATATCCCCCAGAGCTTGCTTGACTTCGGAATCAAGGAGCGGTAAATGAAGTGTGAGCAACTTAAGGGCGTCTCAGTTTGATTTGAAAGATCCAGGAGGATGTAGGGCAGATGAAGGGGATTTCACTGTAATTGAAAGCAAATATCTGAAGATCAGAGGGGTTTGCACCATCTGTCAGAGAGGCATCAAGAGTGTGTGATAATGGAATAATGATCAATAACCACTGTATCCTAACTTCGTGCAGATAAACCTGCACCAAGGCACAAACCGTTTTCTCTTCCACTCCAGATGAAGCTGTTACTTTTGTCAACAAGCCCAAAACAACTCCAGAAGTGTCAGTCAGTCCTTCTGAGAGCCTGGAGCTGGTGTGTGAGGTGTCAGCTGTGGGTGGGGCTGTGGTGTGGAGGAAGGATCAGACTGAGGTGAAGCAGGACCAGAGGACAACAATCGTCTGCCAGGGGACACAACGCAAGCTCATCATCAAGAAGGTGACACAGCAAGACCAAGGCAGCTACACCTGTGAGACAAAGGACGACAGAACAACATTCCAAGTCAAAGTCAGAGGTGAGAAAATGCCAGGAATTCCAAAGGTAAAGGAGAATTCCATTTTGAGTGGTGTCTTGCATCTAGAGGATCATCTCACAATCTCCCTGGGGTGAAAGATCTCAACCATTGTACTCGATTTTTCTTGGCAACTTTCATAACAATATTTTATACACATGGTTCTGCACCCATGACTCGTTGTGACCACAAAAAAAAAAAATTACAGGAAAGGATGAAAATTCCTTTTCCTCTCACAATTAGCTGGTGTGTCTGCAGAAAAACTCCCATGGGAAAATAGTATGAGGTCATAGCAGAGGGATGGATAAAGGGGAAGGGGAAGGTGTTTTGAAGAGCTCTGATTAGATCCCTTCCCTTAAACATTGGATGGGGCTTGGAGCAACATGGTCTAGTGGAATCTGCCTATGGTAGGTGGGTTGGATTGTGATCATCTTTAAGGTCCCTTCCAACAAACCATTCCATGATTCCATGGAGAAAAATAGAATTATCCCAAATAGGCAAAAAAAGAATAATGGTTCATGGACATAAGGATACAGGTACTGTTCCCTTCTGTTTCACTGGAATCTTGGAGAGACATAGGGAGAGAAAAAGAGAGAAGAGGGAGGAGGGTTCAGGCAATGCAAGTTGGTGCTCCAAGCCCTACATTTAAAAATGTCCTAAAACCGTGAGTTTTTAACATTACCCCAGAATTCCCATCAAATTCCCATTCCTATTCACCTCTTAGCAAGACATAATGGCCCATCATGCTATTACCTGTGGGGGCAAGTACAGTGAAATAGGAGGAGCCTGATTAAACACTAGAGACTGCAGAAAGCTGCGTGTGACTGTTGGGGTTTCCTTACAGAGACAGAGGTTGTGTTTACAAACAAGGAGAAGGTGCAGAAAGAGGTGAAGGCTGCACTGTCAGAAAATGCCACGCTGAGCTGCGAGGTGGCCCAGGAGAAAACAGAGGTGAAGTGGTACAAGGATGGGAAACTCATCACCTCCAGCAAGAAGTTCAAGGTGGAGTGTGAGGGCAAATCGCGTCGTCTGGTGGTGGGTCAGGTGGAGAAGAAAGATGCAGGGGAGTACACCTGCGAGGCTGCTGGCCAAAAACTCACCTTCAGGATCGATGTCACAGGTGGGAGATTGTTCATTCTCATCACAGAAAGGTCCCTTAATACCAAAAAATGTACCACACTTTGAGCTCCAATTTCTGTGCAGCCTGAAACTTCTTTGAGTAGGGATGGAGATCAATCACTCATCCACTGTCACATTGATGCTGACAGCTGGACATCTTCATCCATGGGATGAATCCCCCTCAGTGCCCCTTGGTGTTTTCTGATTTCCCACTAGTGGAAAGATGGACAAGTTTCCATTCCATTCCATTCCATTCCATTCCATTCCATTCCATTCCATGCCTTTTTAAGGATAAATGTAAGGTTGTGTCCCAGATATGTAGGAAAAATAAGTCTGGAAGAAGTAGGAAAACAGGTCTCCTAGAATAAACGAAGCTTCCATATGGGTTCAAGTGGCAAATGAGATTTGGTATTTATTTATCAACTACATTATGAAACAAAGCAATGGAATTCTTGTGGAGATGGGAAGAAGCTGAAATCTTGAGGCAGGGGATCATTTTTCTCAGAAATGGCTGATGTGCTGTCCTCAGGCATGACAAAGGCCCACATCCTGTCTGAGCATTAAAAAAATACCAGAGATGTGGAAGCTGTCATGTTTTTTATTTGGGTTTGATCACTTTGGACAGCATCAACTTGTGTGTGATTTTTGAATTACTTCTCCTGTGCCACAGAAGCAGAAGATGCTTTCATCAACAAGGACAAAGTGAAGAAAGAGGTGAAGGCTGCACTGTCAGAAAATGCCACGCTGAGCTGCGAGGTGGCCCAGGAGAAAACAGAGGTGAAGTGGTACAAGGATGGGAAACTCATCACCTCCAGCAAGAAGTTCAAGGTGGAGTGTGAGGGCAAATCGCGTCGTCTGGTGGTGGGTCAGGTGGAGAAGAAAGATGCAGGGGAGTACACCTGCGAGGCTGCTGGCCAAAAACTCACCTTCAAGATCGATGTCACAGGTGGGATACAGATTTTGGGTTGCATTTCATTGGCTTTTCTTTGTGTGTGGGTGTTTTCCCCCTGTTTTCTCTGATGCAATATTAGAAAAGCTGTTAAAGTACTTTCTGGTGCTGGTCTGAGCTGCTGTTTCAGTGAGGTTGTGTAGGACTGGGCAGATGTGGAGTTGACTTGTTCATATCCTGATGTCAGCTCCTCACCTCCCTATACATCTCCTTCAGCTGAGGAAGTGAACAAGACTTCTCAATATATTCAAGTATATTTCTCAGTAGCAGGCACTGTGTTAAAAATCTCTTCAGTTTGATCACCAGTACTGGTATTCCTCCTCCTGTTATGGGCATTCTTCCATGACAATCACTGTTTTCCTTTCTCTTTTTTTGCAAGTGGTAGGACAAGAGTGAATGGTCTCAGGTTCCACCAGAGGTTTAGGTTTCATGTTAGAAAAATGTTAACCAAAAAGGTTGTCAGGCATTGGAACAGGCTTCCCAGGGAAGTGGTGGAGTCCCCATCCCTGGAAGGGCTTAAAAGCTGTGTGGATGTGGCACTTGGGGACCTGGCAGTGCTGGGGGAACAGCTGGACTCAATGATCTTCCAAGTTTTTTCCAGCCTAAATGATTCTGTGATTTCTTTGGTCTCAGTGTATTTTACAAAATATCTGGTGAATTTTATCTCAGATTCCAGGCAGCTGTGGACACCAGCTACATTCTGAGTGATCATTTCTGAATTGGATGTTATCGAAAGAGTTTGGTTGTTTGTTTTAATATTTATAGTGCTCCACCATCTTTACAGCCAAATCCCTCTTTTTTAATATTAAATTTCTTTTCTCATATGCAGAGGTGACAAGAACAGGGACGCAATTTTCACCTTTGTTTTTTTATAGCACCAAACAGAGGTTTGGCATTTTATCAGCAGAGTAGAGGAACAACTGTGTTGGGAATCTATTGACTCCACTCTGTGTGGAGTACCCAGGCTGTGAGCTGGGGCATTTTGGTTCTTTTTCGTTCTTTGTGTAGCTCATTCTTTGGCTGAGGGAGCTGCCAGTGTCATTGGATGATAGTAAGGAGGGAAGGATAAATAAGGATAGATTTGAGAGGTGTCTTCCAGAGAAAATTCAATATGGACATTCATAGACCATCATAAAAACACAGAGTAATTTGGGTTGGAAAGGACCTTGAAGATCACCTCGTTCCCACCCCCTGCCATGGGCAGGGACACCTCCCACCATCCCAGGCTGTTCCAAGCCCCATCCAGCCTGGCCTGGAACACTTCCAGGGATGGAGCAGCCCCAGCTTCTGCAGGCAAAATTGTTATAAACCAAATTCTTTGTTTGCTGCTGGCACTGGTTCATACATTACTGCAGAGGCGTAGTCAGAAAACAAAAATTTGGTGTTTTACACATTAACTTCTCTCTCTGAGGGAGCTGTCTGCCTCAGAAAGGTTTCCAGCTCTCTTTCCAGCGAGGTGACCTCATGGTGGCAGAGGGTAATGTGACCCCTTGCCCTGTGCCCTCCGCCTGCCTTAGCTACCGTTGCTGTATTGCTCATGGGAACAGCTGTAACACGAGGTGCAAGTCCAGCACTGGCTGGAAAATGATCCAGTGTGAAAGTCAGGAGGGATTATGCGTACTCAGAGTGGTTGGCTCTTCTGCAGCAGAAATCCTTCTCTTACTGGTTTGTCCCAAAGTACAGCGGATTTCTGAGTCTTAATTTATCCTGCTGCCATTGCACTTGGAAAGCTTTTCAGTGTTCCTGTACCCCAGGGCTCCACTGGTAGCACAAAGCTTTCCCTGTTTAAGGGCAGGTTGAAGGTTAGATGCTCAGTGTTGGGTTTTGGGATGCCACTGTAGTTTTTGGGTTAATATTAAAAAAAAGAAATCAGCTGCTGCACACCTTGGGACTGAGTTGGACATGTAGAAAAAGAAGTGATTCTGAAATTTCAGTATTTCAGGATTCAAGGTATGTGGTGGAAATCATATTTTAAATCAGTAAAAGTTTTGTGTCCTGACAATATTTTTCCTCATTTCCACTGACCAGTTTCGTTTAAGGTTGGAAATGTCATCTTCACAGAATAGTTGTTTAAATTTAAAATAAGTTTCTAAAAGAAATTATTAACTGGTGTAAATCAATTTGGAAGCTAATTAAAAGTTTTAGCCACACTTCATATAAGTATAACAATGGTTTATATGAAAGGTCAAGAATGTAAAGGACAAGTGAGATGAGTCTGGAATATTCCTGCTCTGCTAACCTGGCATTTTAAATATGGCCCTCATCGACACAGACTTGTTTTATAACCTATTGAATGCACTCTGCATATTCACACTCAGAGTTGTAGATGGGAGTTTAAATATTAATATTTTTGCAATCAGTTTTGAATGCAAAGCTTGGTGTGTGCTCGAGCCCTTTCAGGTGTCAAAATGCTGCTGGCATGTCCCTTTGAGGAGCTTTGCATCACCCAGCACAGGCCATGTGCCTTCTAAATGACAGCAGCATCTCCTCACACCCCTTCTACAGCCAATATAAACAGAGGAGCTCAAATTCGGAGCCCCTAAGCTGGATTCCTGCTCTGTGTTGCTCCCTGCAGGACTCCTCTCCTTCTGTGGACTGTGCAATATTCATAGCAAGGCTGTGATGTGGCCCAGGACCACATGTGGTGCCACTGTCAGGAGTGGAGGAACTCGACCTGAGCTTACCCCTTCTCCTCACCCTGCCAGGCAGCTGCTGCTGCTCAGAGCACAGACGTGATGGAGACAGGAGAAAGTCATCCAGAAGGAGCCAAAGATGGCTCCAGGAGGCTGCAGGGGGTGACTGGGGAGAGGGAGGCAGTAGCACAGGGCATGGAAGTGGCTCTGCATCCATGAGAGCCTCCCAGGTCACAGAATCACTGAGGTTGGAAAAGCCCTCCCAGACCATCAAGTCCCAGCCGTGCCCAACCTTGTCCCCAGTCCAGAGGACTAAATGCCATGTCCAGGAGTTCTTTGGACACCTCCAGGGATGGGGACTCCAAACCTCCCTGGGCAGCTCCTTCCAGTGCCTGACCACACTTTCCATGAAGAAATTCCTGCTGATGTCCAACCTGACCCTACCCTGGCCCAGCTTGAGACTGTTTCCTCTCGTCCTGTCTCTTGTTCTCTGGGAGCAGAGCCTGACATCCCCATGGCTGCACCCTCCTGTCAGGAGGCCAGTTTGCTGGAAAATCACAGATTTTTTAGGAAATGAAAATACACTTCATATTTTATATGCTAGTTTTATGTGTAATGTTCGTCGAGTGCTTTTCCGTGTTGAGAACTGTCTTTGTCCTGTCTTTGGGATTGGGTTGCAAGGTATTCTCTGAGCAACACCCAATTTTGATCTAAAATACCTGGTAAAATCCTCAAGATAACATAATAGTGGAGGTGGCAACTTACCATTGTGCTGTATTTGGCTCATTCCAAATGTGGGATGTAGAAATATCATAAAGACACAAGAGATAATTTCATCTTTATATTAATTGTAAGAAATTTGGAAGTGGGGTGGTTGAGCTGTTCATGAGGCCAAGTCAGAGAGGGATGATAATTACATGGGCTATATTTTCAGAATACATTGCTTTATTTATTTGATAAATAGAACTGCAAACCTGGGTAACTTACAAGAGTTTAATATTAAATTATTTTTGTTGGAAAAGACCTATAAGATCATCATGCCCAGTGGTGAAACCAGCACGACCAAGTCCAAGATCCTGCAGAGCATCTACACCTTGTACAAGTAAGAGCTTCAAGACAAAAGATATTTACATCTTATATATTTCCCCCATTATGTTTCCCTATTTCAGAGGCAGAAGATGCCTTTATCCACAAGGAGAAGGTGCAGAAAGAGGTGAAGGCTGCACTGTCAGAAAATGCCACGCTGAGCTGCGAGGTGGCCCAGGAGAAAACAGAGGTGAAGTGGTACAAGGATGGGAAACTCATCACCTCCAGCAAGAAGTTCAAGGTGGAGTGTGAGGGCAAATCGCGTCGTCTGGTGGTGGGTCAGGTGGAGAAGAAAGATGCAGGGGAGTACACCTGCGAGGCTGCTGGCCAAAAACTCACCTTCAGGATCGATGTCACAGGTAGGAGAATGTGCTGCATCCCTGTTTTACATCCTGAAAAACTGAGATCCCTGTTATCATCCTGAAAAATTGAAGGAGGGGAAAGTTATACGGCTTGTGAAGCTCCATCTCAACAGGCAGTGACTGAAGCAGCACTTAACTGGTGCTGGTTAGTCATGAAATTGTGTTTTTGCTGTTAGATCTGTCTTCGTTTTTTAGAAAGTGAGCATGCAGTGGATTTCTGTAGCCCCAAACTCACATCAGGGTGAAGATCAGTGGGGAATTTCCCTGGGAATCTTGGGGAGATGCACTGATAGCAAACTGAGAATGCAGTAATTGCTGGAGAAATCAAAGGGCACAGCAAATCTGAGCACAGGCGTTCTCTTGTGAAAGCTCCTTTCTGAAATATAGTTTATTATAGAGGAAACCTTTATATCATGGCCTCTGTCAAATGGATGGAAATGCCAGAACTGTTCTCAGAAGCAGGAAATGAGGAAACCAGCTCTTTTCACCTTGATATTCAAGATGGCATTTAATCTTGACATCCTTCAGTTAGATCCCGATGAATTTAAAGCAAATTGAAGAGTTCATACATTAGATTTATTTTTGGCCATGGCATGGTGCAAGTACAATGGGGGCTGCCTAATTTTCATTCACTAGAAAAAAATTAATTTGGGGATGACACACCTTGTGAACAGCTGGGAAATAAAGATACAGACTGAGAATAGGTTCACAAAGTTTGTTTTCCCAACACTGTATTTGTTTTGTTGGCAAAGTAAACTGCAGCTCTTGGGTTGCTTGGGCAATTTAATGCTTGTCCTCTTACAGTAAACCTAATTCTGAGAGACTTCATCCACCTTAGTGCTGCTGGGTTTTGGGATATGTGACTTTCTTCAGATTTTGAAGAAAGGTAGTGGTGGAAATTAAAGCAATTTTGAGGCTCTGTCTTGGGCTACCAGAGAATGACTCCAATGTCACTTGATGTAATTCAAATGTTAAAAATTCAGTAGGTGCTGGCAGCAGGGAATGTGAAAGGGAAATTAATTTCAGCACCACAATTGAAAAGGTGATGTGTGCATTTGGGAAGGGATCTGTGAATTTTTAAAATCTGCCCTCATTCCCTCAATTGCAGAAGCAGAAGATGCTTTCATCAAAAAGGAAACAGTGCAGAGAGAGGTGAAGGCTGCACTGTCAGAAAATGCCACGCTGAGCTGCGAGGTGGCCCAGGAGAAAACAGAGGTGAAGTGGTACAAGGATGGGAAACTCATCACCTCCAGCAAGAAGTTCAAGGTGGAGTGTGAGGGCAAATCGCGTCGTCTGGTGGTGGGTCAGGTGGAGAAGAAAGATGCAGGGGAGTACACCTGCGAGACTGCTGGCCAAAAACTCACCTTCAAGATTGATGTCACAGGTAGGAGAAGATTCTTTGGCACACCAGTCTTATTTCTAGAACCTTTAGAAAAATTAACATTATTTTATAATTCTTCTTCGTGTTACGCTTCAAATTTTTGGAGTACATCGTTGGCATAGCCTAGGAGGGGTACAAATACAAGTTTTCTTCATATATTCTTTGTAAAACATTTAAAATCCTTAAAACAGGGAGCTGAATCCCTGGAAAATTTTGGAAGCTACACATCAGGGGAAGTGCTGTAGAAAAGAAGGTACTGATTGTACATCTCCTTCTTCCCATCTTGGTACAGTGAGAGCAAATCTGCACCACAGCTCGTTCTGAGTGCAGGGACATGGTGGAGAGCCTGTCCAATGTCCACACGCCTTTTCTTTCCCTTGGAAGTGCACATTTCAGCCTGAAGGGAGTCATGGAAGTAGGGCTTTATATGTGTTAAGGTCTTTAAGGTGTCAAGAAAATGGGAAGTAAGGAAAGAAGGTGTCATGGAGACTCATTCCAGTTGTATTGCCCTACTGGGGCTGTAGAGAGGTAGAATAGATTCAGCTTCCCAGCTCGCTCACAGCTTCTCAATCCAATTCCAAGTTGTGTGACTGATGTGTCTCTGGAGGACAAGGGGTTTTCACCATTTGGCTGTGAGATGAGTTGAGCTTTTCCCAAGGTTGCATTGAGAACAAATAACAGGGTCCTGGATGTGTCATTGCTGGTCTAGCACCTTTTTCATTTAGCAAAATGATCTAAGAAGAAGCAGAAGCAGCTGCTGAGAATCAAAGAAATCAGTTTTATGGGACTGTAATGCGGCATGGAACAGCTCCTTTTTCTGAAAATTTGATACTTTGCAATTAACCTCAACCAAAACATGTCCTGCCTTGGCTGGGTCCTGCCAGTCAATGTTCTTATGAACCACAGAGAGATTACTGCTGTCAAAAAACCCAAAACAGGCAAAAACCCACCAGAAAACCCCCACCACAAGGTCCTTTGCATGTTCTTCTGGTAGACTTAGAGGTGGACTGTCATGTCAGAGGGTTTTTTCCAGTGTTACCTGTAAGCCACAATAAGGGGATTGAGCAACATCATATTTTGGAGAAAGTCTGGATTTCTCTCTCTTTCCAGAGCCAGAAGTTGTGTTTACAAACAAGGAGAAGGTGCAGAAAGAGGTGAAGGCTGCACTGTCAGAAAATGCCACGCTGAGCTGTGAGGTGGCCCAGGAGAAAACAGAGGTGAAGTGGTACAAGGATGGGAAACTCATCAGCTCCAGCAAGAAGTTCAAGGTGGAGTGCGAGGGCAAATCACGTCGTCTGGTGGTGGGTCAGGTGGAGAAGAAAGATGCAGGGGAGTACACCTGCGAGGCTGCTGGCCAAAAACTCACCTTCAGGATCGATGTCACAGGTGGGAGAAGATTCTTTGTGAGAATTCAGTAGAGGCCAATACAGCAATAATTGAAATAACTACTCCGCCATGACTCAGTTGCAATAGTCTGGGTTTTGTCGCAGCCTGCAGGGTTCACCTGATTTTCTGTGCTTGGTTGCCTGGATTTGTGGAAATGGGAATATTTGGCTTTAGCATGGTACAAGCTCTGTCTCATTCTTAGCAGGTTTAATAGTAGTTATAAATATAACAGAAATAATTAATGTTCAGATCTCTTCCATTCCTACAATCCCAAAGGGTGATTCTTGTACATTGAACTTCTTGAAAGCAAAGAGCCATTGCAGAATCCCTTCCTTGTTAGTCTTGCAATCCCATTTTGGAAGACTTAGAGGCTGGAATATGTTTTGTCATTTGCAGTATCAGCAGCAGATTGTAAACAGCACTTTATATTTTTTTTTGGCTGTTGTGTTATTGAGATCTCAGTTTTTTGAGATGTCTTACTATTCCTGCCAGGTGCTAAATGCCCCTTTGCTGTGAAATATTCCAAGAAATTGCTTTATTGTCTCTGAGATCTTAAGTAAAAGGAATTTGGGAGTTTATAGTGACATGCAGGACAGATGTTCTTTGGGAAAGTTTGAATTAAATTGCAGCTGTAGGGTTGACGTCAAGGCTCCTCTTGGTCTTCTTTGTTCCTAGGCTCTTAGTTCCAAATTTTCCAAGTGGCAACTCCACCCCACAGAAGGGTAGACACTGCTCAGTGATGGCAATTGCTTTTGGCAAGTGGCAACCTAAATATTTTCCAAACTTCTCCACAGAAATCTCTAAGATTAATCTAAATTTAACCTGTCAACAATTATTTTCTTTTTTTATATGCTCAGAGCCCAAACCCGCATTTATAAACCAGGAAAAGGTCCAGAAGGAGGTGAAGGCTGTCCTGACAGAAAGTGCCACCCTCATGTGTGAGGTAGCACAGGATGCAACTGAAGTGAAGTGGTACAAGGATGGAAAACTGCTCGTGTCCTCTCGGAAATTCAAAATAGAGACCTTGGGCAAGTCCCGGCGCCTGGTGGTGGAGCAGCTGGAGAAGAAGGATGCTGGGGAATACATCTGTGAGGCTGCAGGCCAGAAGCTGACCTTCAAACTGGAACCAACTGGTGAGTGCTCACTTTGTGGTGGGAAGAACCAGTCCCTGTGGCTTAGAGGAAAACAGGATATTCCCGACACAGCAGACTTGGTGCTGCCACTGTCTCCCCTGGAGAAACACCAGTGAGCCACATGACACATTAATTCTTAATTTAGCAGTGTAGAGGTGTAGAGGCAGAAATCTGGACTTTTTTGGGGGTCTGGAAATGCTGCATAGCTTTTTGCTTGTCTCTTTCACACACCATATCACCTGACCTCTTTCAATGGTGGGAGTCGGAAGAAGATGTGGGAAGTTTGCAGAGTAGCAGTGGAGCTATGGAGAAAAGTGACTCAGAAAATCTGGTCTGCTGCTTGTGTGTGCCCCAAAAATGCCTGGCTTTGTGGAAAAAGGTTGTACAAGATAGAAAGGAGGCCAAGAAGAAGGGACTGGAATCACAGAATGGTTTGGGTTGGAAGGAACTTTAAAGATCCAGTTCCAGCCCTCCTGCCAGTGGAGCAAATAGAAAACAGTCCATACATTCAGCCCATTAATGTCCCTTCTTAATTTTATCTAAGATCCTATAAAGGGGAAGGGAAAGAATTGTATAGGTAATTTTACTTCTAAGAAACAAACTTTTTATGGGCAGCAGATAAAATATAAATATTTGCATTTTCTTTCCTCTGCTTGTTTTCTAAACAAAAGCTCTTGGTTGCCTGAGACCATTTTCTTTCTTCCTGCTCAGGAAAAGATTATACCAGCCACAAATATTGAGCCATATTCCCTGGATTATTACAGGTTATGGATGAGCTGGTGGTATGAGTCCTGAAGAGAGAGCAACATAAAACTGTTTCATTTTATGCTTTTTTTTTAAATGGCTTTTTTTAACTGCTTTTTTTTAAAGTGCTTTATGCTCAAGGATTTGATTTTCCTGGTTTATTATCTTTTCTAGAACCAGAGGCTAAATTTGAAAAGAAAGTTGTCCAGAAAGAGCCTCTCATTGTTCAAGAACACGAAAGCATCACGCTGACAACCTCAGTCACGCCTGAAACCGCTGCAGTGAGGTGGTTCAAGGATGGCACAGAAATCAAGGCGAGCAAGAAATGTGTGATCAAAAGTGAGGGGGCATCCAGGACACTGACAGTGAATGCAGCTGAGAGCACAGACTCTGCCCTCTACACCTGCCAGACAAAGGATGACAAGCAGGAATTCAGAGTCCAGGTGAAAGGTGAGCAGTGCCCAGGTCACGGCCCAGCCCAGCAGCTGTACTTCCCTCATGGTGGGATGGAGGTGAAATCCAAACTCTTCTGGAAACTGTTTCAACCTCAAGGCTTGCTGCACCTTCTCTGGATGCCCCACCGTGGGCTGGCAAAGTTCTTCAGCTTCCAAATTTCCAGTTTTTGTCTTTTGCTGGCCAATTTGGAAGCCTGTGATGGGTACTTCTGGTGTTTGCTCCCCTCCTGTTTCTGTGTCCTCCTATAGAATGACAGGGATCTGAAAGTACCACATCAAAGGAATCTGCCTGAATTTCCACATTTCTGGTTAGATTTTGTGTCCCCAAATACTTAGGGCCACTATATTAATATATTTATTTCCACAGCTGGGCAGAACCAGTTTCTTAGAACAGGTTTCTTCTCTTTTCCTCCCTCACACTTTTCCCTTCTCCTGGATCTCAGAAATCCCAGTGAAGTTTGCCAAGAAGCTGGAGGCCGTGAAAGCTGAGATTGGTGGCAGCGTGTCCCTGTGCTGTGAGCTGAGCCACGCCAAAGGGAAGGTGACGTGGAGCAGGAATGGTGTGGAGATCAAGGCCAGCAAGCGTTTCCAGATCCGTGAGGAGGGAATCAAACGCACCCTGACGATAACGGGGATCCGGGCTGAGGATGAGGGAGAATATTCCTGCGAGTCCAGGGATGACAAGAGCAGCATCACCATTGTCCCCAAACGTAGGTCTCTAATGGTGACAGTGTGGAGGGATCCCAGGGTATTGTCCTCAGCTGTTAGAACCCTGCAAAGCTGAATTTTTCCATGAATTTTTCCATTTTTTCTCCTGTGTTGAGAACAAAGTACAGAACTTCCCTCTCAATGTCAATGGAACCTCTATTTGTGAAAGACATGATTGTGAGACCTAGCTCAGGTCTCTTAATATTGACCTTCATGTTGCATTTGAGGCCGGAATTCATTTTCCCAAATAAAAGATGGGATTTTTTCCCCTCTTTTTTACCTTCTCTTTGTACACAAAATTTACTCAGACGTGGGAAATATGATGATCCACTATTGTGATCACTTAACTATATTTACTGAGTATTTATTGCTGTATTTACTATTTATTACTGTAGTTACTGAGTTTCCTGTATTTATTTGAGTACATTATTATGCTGTACTCAAATTGCTGCTTCCAAGAAAGCCATGGAAGCTTTTGGCTGTTTGGAGATGCTCATGCCATGCCTCAAAGACATGCTCCTGAATGTTGTACCTCTATCCATCAGCTCCCAGAGTGGTGAAATTCGTCACAAGTCTCAACAGTGTGGTGTCTGAGGAAGGAAAAGAGGCCGTGTTCAAGTGCACTGTCTCCCCCAGTGATGCTGTGGTCACCTGGCTCAGGAATGGTGCCAAGATTGAAGCCAGCAAGAAATATGTGATCTCTCAGAAGGACACCAACCACAGCCTCACCATCACTGACCTGACACTGGAAGATGCAGCTGAAATCACCGCCAATGCTGAGGGCGTGGAAAGCACGGCCAACCTCAGAGTCAGAGGTAAGAGGTGGCAGTGCCCCTTTGACAGGCTGGAAATGTCACCTTGCCCATGACACAGGCTTGGAATTACATGGTCTTTAAGGTCCTTTCCAACCCATGCCATTCCATGATGATGTTGTTGTATGTGGCTTTCCCTCTAATTAATTATGTTAGCAGCAGGGAATTTCTGCTTTAGCATCATTAAATAGGAGTGCCCAGAATGCTTTGGGTTTGAAGGTACATGAGCCACTGGTTCAATTTTCTTTCAAAGCCTGTTTTCTGGATCTCCTACATTCCTACTAATATTTCCTCTCTTGCAGAGGCCTCAATCTCCTTCAAGAAGAAGCTGGAGCCCAAAACCGTGGAAGAGAGGGAGACAGTGACCTTGGAGGTAGAGCTGACCAAGCCTGCAGAGGTGAAGTGGATGAGGAACAGCATTGTGCTGAAGCCCAGTGACAAAATAGAGATCAAAGCTGAGGGAACAAAGCACACCTTGGTGGTCAAGGACATCTCCTTCGCAGACCGGGGCTTCTACTGCTGCGAGAGCCCTGACGACAAGACCCAAGCCAAGATCAATGTGGAAAGTGAGTTCACTGACCCTGAGTTCTATAAATACTCCAGGCAGGGTTTGAAGGTGGATTCTGGTGTCTGCACTATCATGGGGACACAGGGACAAAGCTGTGGGCATGGCCACCAGTCAAATGACCAAGAGGAGGTGAAAGCTAAGCCTTGAACAGAGAAGGTCTGACTGGTTCCTGTTGCCTCCACCAGCTTTGACCTTTAAGCTGCTTGAAAGAATCTTCTCTTTCCTCTCTTTCTCACTCCCTGATATGCTCTGTGTTTTTCCTTGGTATGATTTTTTTACCAAAAATCTCTCTTCAGCCATCCATTGCCCTGATTTTTCTCTGCAAACCACCTCATTCAGAATGTCTCTTTATATTGAGTCAATGTCTAAAAAACTACAAAAGCAAATCTTCTCTCTGAGGGTGTTCCACTCTTGGGTAAATGAATGGTTCCTCATCCATAGCCCTGTGCTTCTGTTCCTACATCTTTTTGTAATAATTGTCACAGGATAGTTGAAAACAGGATTTAAGTACTCAAGGACTGTCTGATTTTGTCCATAAAGTCCTTGCCACCAGCTGGTGCTGGGCTGGTTCTAAATAATAAGTGAGGAAGGACTTGAAATCAGTCTTTTGGGTGTTTGATGTCTTACAAAGTGGAAGGGAACAATCTCCATGATGCCAGGAAATAATGGACTTCAGGTGCAGTAAGAAAGATCTAGGTCATGGTCTAAAAAAGCTTTTTAATGGTCAGATGACTGTCTGGAGAGGTCTTGGAGCCCTCATCATGTTTTGGGGTTTTTTTAATTGGCAACTTAGTTACTTTTAGTGGTGATACAAGTTTAAACACTAAATCCATTTTACCAGATGACAGGGCATGGGTGTCTTGTCACAGGAATGGGTAATACCCACCCAAACCATGGATGCTTTGACCTCCAACCATGTCATGGTTTTTTTTGCCTTTTACTATAGCTTTTTCCTCCCATCCTTGTTTTATCCCAATTGAAGAACTGCACAGTATTGCCATGGAATTATTTGTCTTTCTTTTACTATAAACTGATAGACCTTGATAGAAAAGGGACCAGTGGTGTTTCCTGTCATATTTGGTTGACCTGTTTGTCTCATGAAAGCATCCATTTAAAAAATAGCAGCTGTGTTAGCATTGTCATGGTCATGGCTGGGTTTTATTTCCTGTAAAAGTGCTTGTTTATTGGCGCCAGCTAATTGGCAGGTGCATGAGCACTAATATAGAATAATAATTATTACTATATATTATTATATATAATATATAATATGGGGAAAT
>VYZP01034508.1:354-19221 GCA_013400635.1 Hypocryptadius cinnamomeus
CAAACATGCCTTCCTACAATTCTAGAAGAATTTAAACCCTGCAATTTGTATTGTCTACAAAATGTGTTGCTTTCTCTGATATATATGTATGCACATATGGAGATAGGAGTGTACCTAAAGGCCTATATAAATTATGTTTACACCCAAATAAATCAATCCCTTGGTCTGTCTATCAACCCATCCACGTTTTATCAAACATCTCTAAGCAGGAAAGCACCAAAGAAATGCATTTAAAAGCTTGATATATTACAGTGATGAGGAAAAAAATTCAATGTTCTTCCCACCAGGTAGTGAATTAAATACAAGAATCACAATAGCATTCTAATGTTTAAAACAGAATCCAGAAGACTTTCCCTTCTGCCAAACAAGCCAGTGAAAACAAATCAGCTACTCCCAAATCACAGCTTGGGACATGCAAGATTTAACATTATATGATCGGTTTTTTTGGTGCAGAGAAACCTAAAAAATCCAACAGTTCTTTTTCTGGAAATAGAAACTCTTTTGTCACCCGTGTTTTAAATGTGACATATTTTGAAGGGCTGTTATTCCTTAAATAAAGACAGCCTAAAATAATGTCAAAACCAGGGGCTAACAACTGTGGAAATCACAAGTTAAAACTGCTTGAACATGTGTAGTTTTCCATGGGTGACGCCTTTCATTTCTACTTTTTTGGTGTTCTTATTAGGTTGGGATAAGGTCAAACTCAATACTCAAGGAAAGAACTGCATTCACACCAAAGGTGGGAAGTTGTTCTTTGTGTTATGTGCTGGATGTGGATAAAAGAAATCACATTAAATCCCAAAGTTAAATAATGTGTTTTTAGGCCAACAGAAGACATTTGGTAGAAGTCAAGATCTTTATGAATAAATCTCATTCCAGGCACAGATGACAGCTCACAGTAATATCTATAAAAACAAGTTACAATTTGTATTTCCTTAACCACCTACTTAATTGAGTACTTCATAGCTGAATGCAGCAAAAGGCAGCCTTTATATTCTTTTAACTTTATTTTTGTGTGCTTAGGCACTGTAAATTCATAATCACAAACATTAGGAGAACAGGCAGCATAGCAAAGAATAATGTGTCAATTTTATACACTTTTGTATGGAATAGTAATTACAGCCACATAAAATGGTGAAATCCCCTGTTTAGGTTTGAGTCAATGCCGTACCAATGGATTCAGTACTCTGGAAAGGCACTGCTGTCCTCTGAAAGTGACCTAAAAAGCTTTAATTGAACAGTAACAGATGTAACCAGTTGTTCTGTTACATAACTGAATAGCATAAGGAAAAACATCTGCATAAAATGGCAAAGCATTCCAGTTTGGGAAAAGAAAAAGGCAAGAGTTCAGAAGCCTGAAGGTAAGTCATTGTCTCTCAGGAGACTGTGGTCTACCTGCTTGAGCTAACAATGAGTTAGCAAGATTTGTAGAAATCACCATGAGGAGCCAGAGCACCATCCCATCTCCCATGGACTTCTTTTTCAATGGTTTTCCCCTTGTGCACTCTCAGTCTGGAGTCACTGGTTGTTCCAGGAGTTGCATTTAAAGAGGTCTTGAGATTCACCCATGGACCTGTCCCCTTCTATGTATTCCAAGCCTGTGATTCCAGCCTCTGCAGTGATCTGAGGTCTCGTGTGACGTGGATAAGTGGATTCAAGCAAGCACAAAACCAAAAGTGAAGCCTGCAGGGTATCTGCCCTGAGGAGCCCCCAGGTTACAGAACCAGCACATCCCAGAGCTGTCCTGCCACCTGCTCACTGCCACCTTTGCTGCTTCCAACAAGGCCCCCACCTGCACTAGATGCACCACGATGAACTCAGTGATGCTGATTTTTTGCATTCCAGGAAAAAACCCAAACAAACACTCTTAATTAGAAATCTTTTAGTTAAAGCATTTAGAATCACAGAATGGATGAGGTTGGAGAGGACCCTCAAGACCATCCAGTTCCAGCCCTTTGAGGTTGTACAGGGTTGAAGCTCAACAAGACTCCAAGCTTTTGCAGTATTAAAACTGGGAAGAGAATTCAGGCCTGGTTTGAGAAGCTGAACTGAACCTGAGGATATCACTTAGCCTTAGTCACTGTGAGTGAGATCAGCACCAGCTCAATGCACAAGGCACCTTGGGAGTGCAAATGTCAGCACAAGCTGATACTGCAGCTGCTTGTTCTTTAAGTAGTCTCCAGCCACACACAGTCAGGGAGAGGGAAAATTCTCCAGCCAAGCCAGAGCACAGAGAGCAGCCAGAGGGAACGGAGCAATCCTGTGCTATTCCTCCCCTTTTGTTTCTTTTGGAGGGCAATGATCAGGTGTTGGTGTCCTTCCAAAGGCACACATGATTAAAGCCATGACACTTTTAGTAGTTGTGCTGCATATTGCAGTATAAGCACAAAATTCCCTTGGGAATGTCATCCTGCCCATGTGCAAATAAAGAGAAAAAAAGAAAACCAGAGAAGACTTTTTTCCCCCCACCTATTTTTTTCAACTACTGTGGTTTTAAACTTTAGCTGTTATAATTTAAAAAATATTAATTAAAAAAAGGCAAAAGTTTAGAGAAAATTCCTCCAATTAGCTAGCAGGAGTCAGTATTTGTGTTCTAGGGAAACAGAAGGGTTGGTGGTTTGGAATTTTTTTTAAGTATGAAAAACCACGGCTCAAGTGTTAAAATTTTTATTACATTCCTGAGCCCAGGACTCAGTTGACGACCAAAGAAAATCTTGTGCCTACTGAGGCCCAGAATATCTTTCCATTAGTGCTTGAACACTCTCCTTCAAGTGAGCAGTTAGTCCTGAGGGCTTTAAGAGGATATTTATGCTCAGGTATCAGCAATTCATCAGCTATTCTATTTGGAATAATAATTTGCTATCATCTTGCCTATTTACAAAAGCAATGAGTTAAGCTGTATTGCCTGGGAACGCAGTAGAAACAAACAGCAGGAAGTTTCCATACTCAAAAATCCCTGACTGTGCCACAGATCTGAAAAATTATATTTCAGTCTGCATAACCAGAGAAAAACTTAAACAGGGCCCAACAACAGCTGTCTCCAGATATTCTGGCCCCACTGACTTCCTGCCTTGCCATCTTGACCCCTCATCCCTCATCCTCTGTTGCTATGTGCCACCCCTCTGCTATTTTGGCTTCAGAGCTGAGCTATGAACCTTTTTTAAAAATTTTTTTTGGGGGGGGTGGAGAAAAAAAGCAGAATCCTATACTCATCTGTATTTATAACTCCATAGTTAATTTTCTTTGAAGAAATCTCGTATCAGTGCCTTGCTGAGGTGTGGGGTGGGACAAGCTCTGTATCAACAAGAGCTGTTTTCCCATTTACACCTTTATCGTTACACAGCCTCTTGCCATGATTGCTGGGGATATCTTTACTGACAAAAGAGACTCATTTGCTTCTTCCCCTGAGTCTGAAAGAAGGAAACTGGCACAACTCTAAAATCTCTTTCAGAATTCTCTTAAGGACCCTGGTCTTTACTGGCAGGATTTACTGTCTTTTAAAAAGAATTTCAGAAAAAAACAACCCTGATTTGATTTGGCAGGGGAATTACTTTTTAGGGTTAATTACTTTGGCAACAGATTTAAATAGATAACCATCCATTTAGCAGATTTAATGACTAAAAAGAACTCTCTTGTTGAAAGATGACAGGGAGGATTTTGCATTATTGCAGTTCCAAGTATTATCAGTAAGTTAACCTGGAAAATAGGTGGGTTGTCACTCCAGTTTGGCAAAAATTTTTAAAAAATAGAAAAAAGCACCAGAATCACCAAAAACTAATTACAACTGTGAAGGACAGCAAGCACTGGGTAACCTAATGGCAAACATCACTGAGCAAAGCAAAACTAACTCAGGCACAGGGGAGGGCTGGGGGTGGGAACAGCACAGGGAACATGCTCCAATCCAACCCAACCTCCAAGGAGAAGAAGAGAGATCCCAGATCTCTTCTGACACTCGGACCACTCGTGTGAGATGGGCCTGAGGGACACATCCCTGCTCTGTTCTCCCTTCTCTCCCTGCCTCCTGTAGCAGCTTAGAGCAGCAGCTCCACGGATGCCTCAGCTTTTAGCTTTTATATTTTTCAGATTTTGTACTGCTTTAGTGTGTACTTCTGAGCTTTATATTAGGGGATGGTAAGCTAAATGACAGAGTAGGTAGACAAAACAATTCCTTCTCTAGCTTGGGACCAAGGACAGCCGATACAAGTTTCACACCCAAGAGCACAAACAACGTGGACTGAAGAGAGAAAAACAAGAAGGATGGGACTTCATAACCTGAAGCTGTGGTTGGACAATTAACTCCAATATGCAAATGGACCAGAACTTATAAAAGTGAGAGACCTCGTGACCAGTTGTCCATTTTGTGACCATTTTGGGTTCATCTTGGGTGCAGCCCTGGCTGGGCTCTTTTGCTGCCCAGGGTGTATCCATTGAGGCCATCTAATGAATCCCTACTTTATTCCTTAACTCTGTCCAGCCTCTGTTCTAGGTCAGCCTTCACAAGGCACCAGTTTCTGATGACCAAGAGCCTGTCACACATCCCAGTCCCCAGCCCAGATCCACAGCAGTGTCAAACCTCACGGAACATCTTCAGGTTCTCCCAGGGAACCGCCCCCCACAGGAGTATTTTAAGTACACACACCTCAAAAGGCCATCCTTGCTGCAGCTCATGCTCAGGAGGAAGTTATCCTGAGTGAGAGGGTAGGCTCAGGAGGAGACTGTGTCAAACACTTCGGGCTTTGTTCCTCTCATGGGAGGCTAGGCTTGAGCACTGAGAGAGCATCAGCTATTAGCACAGACACAACCAAGGGAGGATTCTCCAAGGAAAACACAATTTTCACCTTAATCCAATTTAAAATGTGGCTTGAGACACATTCTAAGAGAGCCCCTTTGCTGCCTGCCTCCATCTCAGCGAATCTCAACACAAAATGAATTAAAACAAAGCAGGCATTGGACCACAGGCAGCCAAATAAAATCCTGCTGGGTAGGATGGTGCTCTGTTTTGGAAAGAAAATATGGGCTGCTCCTGTACTCCAGGTTCTTATGGAAAATCTAATTCCTCAGGTAACCCAAGCAGAACACTGGGAACTCTGCCTTTTAAGAGGGCACATCTGGTCTACAAAAGAAGCTTAATCCAGGAGTTACAGGGTAAATCAAACCGAGGTCACCCGTGCAAAATATTTTTTCACTATGTAAAAACTTGTTCAGAGTAACCAGGAGGCTGAAACTTGCATTGTGCATTTAACACAGCACAAGCAGAAACTAAAAATTACAGGTGTGTAAATCTCAGCAATATATTTATTTGGGAAAAGTACCCAACAACTAGTCATAAAGAAATTGAAATAATTATGGTGCTTGGCAGCTCTATATATTGATCACAGGTTAGAAGTAATACCTTACACTATTCCCAACAAGTATCCTTTTACATGAGAAGCAGAAGTTCATTGTTTGACACTTCTGGCTGCTTCATCTGATCCTCCCAGAATCTATTTCTTTTTAGAGGTGTTTTTTTTTCCTTGTGCATGTTAAATCTAACTTTTTTTTTTAATATTTATGAGGAAAAATACCATCAAATCAGGCTTCTGTTGAACTCAACTAGTTTCTCCAGCACACTAATAACTACATATAATGCAATAATCATATGGATTTCATTTGATAGTGTCCAATAATATGATTTAAAAAAATAATTATTAGCATTACTGATTGGGAGAATGCAATATTTGATCAGATTAGCAAACCAAAGGAAAGTCAAAGCTCATTCAAATAATATTTATCTGAGTTTGCTTCCTACTACTATGATATGATAGATGTTGAATTAAGGCTGTATCCATCAGCTCCTGGACTGGCATTCAGATTTAAGGAAGAAAACAAAAATAAAAATGCTTATTAGCATGGAAAAAGCAGATCCCATATAACCTCAAGCATGGCCAATATAAACTCAAGACTTACATAGCATTATAGTGCCTCACAAATCTTTGTGCTAGGAGACATTCAAATTATGGAATAAGCATGTTAAAAATACAGCCTGTCCATTCTCTGAGCAGCCAATGTGACCAAGCCCTGTGTTTGGGAGGGAATTGTGGAAAAGATCCATGGCAAGGTCCTGGGCACCCTCCCCACAGCAGCTGGCAGTGCTCTGGGGAGGTGGAAGGGAGAAGAAGACAAACAGCCTTGTTCCTGTCACATTCCCCCAGTGCCAAGCTGAAACACAAAGCGAAAGGTGCAGCCTTCCCAGAGGTGTTACAAGTGTGGGAGGCAAACTTTCTAAAAATTAAGGCACTAGATACTAAATAACAGGCTGCACACAGAAAACCAGCAATAAATCCCACTTGTTCATTAAGTACAGGCTAATTTCAGATCCTGTAAGTGACTTATGGATAGGTCATGTATGCAAGAGCTAATAAAGGACTTCAAATTGATTTCTTCAGCTGGGCTTGGCTATCAACACTTCCCATATGCCTTAGAGACATTTGTCTTTCACTTCAGGCTACAACCACATTTTGGTCTAAGATCCCACATTTGCTACCCCAAAATCCTCTTCTCAATTCTTCAGTGGCTGTGGGCCTCCTGTCACCTTGTTGTCAGCAGTTCCAACTTCAACTGCTGTTCACTGAGAGTCAAATCATCCAAATGTACTTTGATAAAGCAAAACTTTCAAAATACACCATGAACTTCTGTGATCTTTGCCTTCTCTGATGTACAGATACAAAAACGTAGGTTCTGGTGAGAAACTTGTATTTCATCCCACAAGAAGCTGTACGAGGTAAAACAGGGTAAATAAAGTTGTTACTACACTGCCTGTCATTGTATGGCTCATCTAAAAATGGTTATTCCACTCCAGAGTTGTGCTGATGACCTCATATACAAATGAAATATCTGTCCTATTATTGTCACAGACCAAAAGCAACCAGCACACAAGCCTCAGAGCTCTGAAATAATAGTATTAGCCCCTTTGTCCACTAATTATGCAGTTAAATGAATAATTTTTTGTCTTCTTTAATTCCTTTTACATGGAAAACCATAAAAGAAAAGCCTTATAAGTTTAAGATAAATCTAATTTTACTTCACTTAAAGATCTAAGCAGACAAAGCATACACATGCACATAAACTCCAAAATTAGTCACATAAAGCCAATAAAGTTCATACAGCAAGGAGCTTAATTGAATTAATGGGACAACTTTGCCTTCTGCATTTCTGATGTTGAAACAGAAAAAAGCTGAGTGTTGATAAGTGAGAAAAAGATGGTAATTGGAGTAGTCAAAGCAAATACCAGAGTACAAGTTTTTCTAGATTATTCCTAGTCACTAATATCTATGAGGGAGAAAAAAACTGAGGCAAACACTGTACACACTGTGCCACCAGTGAATTGCATTAAAATTGCAAAACAAATGCTATTTAACATTAAAAATCTGATAAAATACGTTTCTACAAGATATTTAAACTTTTGATAAAGTATCCCTGCCAACCACAGAACTCAAGTGATGTCTTGCAGTTATGTTTTATGAGATAAGATATTGCTTATTAATTAAGTTTAGTAATTTTTATACACACCTTTTTTTTATCCATAGCAGTATTTTCTAAAAAATATTAATTTTTAAATGCCTTCAGTAAAAAATAGTATCTTCACAGCTAATATGACCTCAGTGATAACAGTTTCCTCTGCATTTCACATTTTCACTCAATTGCAAAACTGGTGTTCTTTCAATAAAAGATGTCCATCAGTTGCAGTCTTTAAAAAACACACCAGGAAAATTTAAATTACAGCAGGGAGCTGAACTTGACATTAATCTAGATCTGTTTTGTGAAAAAATACATGAAAATAATTATAGATGCTATACAGATAAGCCTACACTTCAAGATATTAGTTTTTGAGGGTGTTTTTGAATAGTGAAATTTAATTTCATAGATAATTAATTAAAGGAGGAGATGTTCAGGAAGCACCTTGAAATCAAAAGTTTGTCTCTGAAAAGCTGAGAAACTGATGTTAATAAATAGAAACTCAGTCAATAGAACAGTAAAATAATCAGAATTCTACTACATCATGTACCACTAAAACAAGTGGTCTGTGTGGAAAAAATCAGTGTTTGCTATGAAACTGGTGGTGAAAGCTGAGAGTCCAAAATGAAATCACAGAATCACAGGATGATTTGGGTTGGCAGAGACCTTTAGAGATCATCCAGTTCCACCCCTGGGCAGAGACACCTTCCAGTCTCCCAGGGTGCTCCAAGTCCCATCCAACCTGGCCTTGGACACTTCCAGGGATGGAGCAGCCACAGTTCCTCTGGGAAATCCATTCCAGGGCCTCACCACCCTCTCAGCAAAAACTTTCTCTGTCACATCTACTCTGAACCAAACCTCTTTTAGTTTAAAACCATCCCCCCTCGTCTCCAGAAAAATCTGTCCCCATCTTTCCATCAGCTCCCATTAAACATTGGAAGGCCACAGCAGGAGCTCCCTGGAGCCGTCTCCTCTTCAGGCTGAACAATCCCAGCTCCCTCCGAGCCTGTTGCTCCAGGGACACTCATCCATTTGGTGACAGCTTTATTCCCAGTGCCAGTGTGGGGGTGGAGCAGGGAAGGAGTAGAGCAGGGAGCTCCAGGTTGGCAGCACGTTTTCCATCTCTCCCTGCAGGAAGCACCAGGGCAGGAGAGAGAGGAGCACGTTTGAGTTTCCTCGCTGCTCCCTGCAGTGCCAGCCCTGGAGGGGCCCCAAAGCTCTCCCCATCCTTCACAGCATGGCTTGGGGCACCCCAGGAGCCAGCAGCTTTCCCTCTCCTGCTGCTACCCAGAGCTAGAGAGAATGAACTGCCTTTTTTCCTGCAGTACACAGAAAATATTCCAGAGGAAGAGAAGGAGAAACCCAGCAGCTTCATCTATATTCACAGAAAGAGAATATATATATCTATCTGTCTCATATTCTCAGGATGGAGATCTAATAACGGAATAGGTGGGATGCGGTTCAAATCTCTTTGTCAAACATGAAGTAAAAAAAATAATTTAAAAAAATCTATATATGTGTATGTATATATATATATATATGTGTGTATATATATATATATATATATATATATTCATAGAATTATAGAACCATCCAGGTTGGAAAACGATCAAGTCCAAACATTCCCCAGCACTACAAGGCCACCACTAGCCCGTGTCCCCAGGTGCCATATCCATACAGCTTTTAAATCCCTCCAGGCACAGGGAATCCACCACTGCCCTGGGCAGCCTGGACCAGGGCTGGACCATCCTTTTAGTGAAGAAAATTTTCCAAATATCCAACCTAAATTTCTCCTGGCATAAGTAGAGGCCATTTCCTCTTAAACGTGATGGGACCATCTTGAAAACATGGATAGTTCCAATGTATTGGGTATGCACCACATGCTGACTGTGTGCCATTTATGTTACAATAAAAAATGAACAGAATAATAAAAAAGGAACACAATAATAATAATAAATTTGTACTGAATAATAATATTAATTATGGTCTGAAAGAGGCTAATCGCAGGAACTACTACTCATGAAGGGCTGTCAGCACATTGATGTTTCTTCAGCATGATCTGCCACATTCTCCTACCCAGAAGCTTTTACTTCCTTTTAGAAAATTCCAGCTGGAGAAGGCAATAAAATCTGTGATATAAACGTGTTTCAGTGAGTTTGTTGGGTTGAGTTATTCAGATCACTAAAGCAGTACCTCTGGTTTGAATAGCACTGATGAGTGACAGTACAGAAAGTGTCTGTAAAATGGGAGTAGAGTCATCTGCTGTTAATGTGTGGTCACTAACAGAACTCATTCACTGGAGACTTTTTAGAATTTAGGAAGTGAAAAAAAGGGAATAAATGAGGAAAAGCAAGGCAAACCTTACAGTCCATGTCCCAGCATCATCCACAACCCTGACAATTTAGGCCTAGGGAAAAGAAACACTGGCAAACTAACAATCAAAAAGCAAGTTCATATTTGTTCCCTTTCCTTTCCTCTCCTCTCTTTATAGCTCTTCATGCCCCCTAAGAAAAGACTCAAGCTTTTAATCTCAAAACACTTCTTCAAAATTATAATACCCCAAATCAACAATCACACAAATGACTACACAAATTATACCATAAAAGGAAAAAATCCTCTTAGGTTACTAGGTTCTGTAGAAAGTATTTAATAGATTACAATTCCCTTCCACAAAGAGTTCCAAATATTCTGCTGGAGTTAAACTGGGGGAAGTGGATTGCTACATTCCTGCAGCTTTAAACAGTTGGAATGGGTCCTAAATGAAACATAATACAGCAAATAACAGAATGATGAGCTTTCTTAGAGGGACAAGGACTGCAAATGTACATTATTACCTTTTAAAAGAAGATGTTTCCTACATATATTGCTAGTTTTGCAATTTGATAAAGCAGCTGGGGAGAAATTATATTAAACATATAAATTTTCTTTCTTTGTTGTACATTGATTGTAGTGAATTAGATTCAATCTACAGCTATTTTGTTTTGGTTTTGAGAGCTTGTTTGGAGTCAGCTGGCTGCAAAAATACCATTTTGTCAAGCCCCACTGGCACAGACAAGGGAGCGGAGTCGATTAATATGTGAAGAGTTATTTTGGCAAAATGACTGACGTGGGCAGCTGATGGCCCAATCCCATCTCTCACCCGCAGGGATAGCTGCTTCCTGCTGGCAAGGGCCACCTCCAAGGCAGCTGGAGCCTTTTCCAGCGGGGGTGGGCAGGAGCCAAAGCTGGGTGGGAAGGGGTGCAGGGGTGCCTGACCATCCCTGTCCCCGCCGGGTTCTGTATCCTGGTTGTACATCCCGGTATTTCTCACAGTTGCTTGGAGACAGTTGCTGTGTTACAAGTCAACTGGAGCTGTAAAACAGCACCACGGGCCCAGACTGGTGATACTCTGTCAAGGGGGATCTTGTACTTGCTGACTGCTCACAGCTCTCTCCTTGCTCTTGAAGATGCAGAGATTTAGGTATTTAGGAGGGGATGACTTAGGAAGGTTTCTGTCCTCACTGATACATTTGTGATCCGTGTTTAATACCAAATTAAACCTTCTGAAACTGCACTGATCATTTCCCGGTGTTGAATTTTGCTCGCAGTATTTTTCTTGTTGCACAAAAAAAATGTGGAGATTGTCATTATACAGGATGAGGGAAATATTTCATACACTTGCTCAATAAATAGAAGCCATATTTTACAAATTAGTAGCTGCATTTTGTTCTTGCTCAGTATTAGGATATATGAAATACATTTCCCTGTTATGCATATGAATCTATACCATGTGTCAGAGATACCTGACATGAAACACGAAGAATTTAATTTACTGCCACCCTTTCTGTCCCTTAGCAGCTTATCCTCACTCATATTTCTGACATCTTTTGCACTTTGCATGCATGTGTTTTAAGCCAACCATGAAATAGAGGCACAAATACATTTAATAAACAGAAAGCAGAAATACCAGGATTCCTGAGTCGTCTGCAAAGCTGCTTTCCAGCTGGTCAGCCCCAGCACGTCCTGATGCCCAGGGGGATTCCTCCCCAGGTACACTTCCTTTGACATACTCAACACTGGCATCTCCTGCTTTTCTAGTTAAGCTCCAAATGCTTTCCTGGTTATGAATTATGCCTAAGATCCTATATCTGATCATCGCTGTACAAATTTAACAGGACAGCTCACAGAGCATAGCCCTCAAAAACTGTGCTCCTTTTCCGTGTATTTTGAAATAAGTTCATTTATCTCTACCCTTTATTTCTTATCTCAGGAGGTCCTTTTCTCTTACTACACAATAAGCTGGTTTTCAAGCACATCTTTCCCAATGTCAAAATGAAAGCTCAGACTGCCAAGGCAGTTATTCATACAACAATAAGCTGGTTTTCAAGCACATCTTTCCCAATGTCAAAATGAAAGCTCAGACTGCCAAGGCAGTTATTCATACAACCACCAATTTCTTCCAAAAACATGATTTCCCATTTTGGAATCACTGAAGTTGGAAAAGACCTCCAAGATCATCAAGTCCAACCTTCGACTGAACACTGCCATGCCCCTGAACCGTATCATCAAATGCTAAATTCTGGCTCCTGAAGGCTGGTGGGTCTTTTAATCCCCTTTCTAGCAATTCTAATCTTTCTGACACCAGCACCAGCTCTCCAGCTGAGGGAACATTCCTAACTCAGTTGTTGTTTCTCTAAGTGTCCTGAGGAAGCAGCCGTATCCCAAGCTCCTCCACAGCTGGACTATGACTAAGAACTCTCTGAGGTTTCCATCAATAACATTCTCTTTCAACAGTGCTGCCTTTTAAAGGTCCATCATCCTTCGGTCTGCTGACCTCTGGCAGACCTCCCTGTTTCTGGCACATTTGAAAGAAAAACATCTATCATCAGATTTTTATGCCTTTGGCTACTTCTTCCTTGAAATCTAATTTGGTGAGCCATACAAGAGAGTTTTAACTCTGCAGGGTTAAAGTCTTTTCTCCCTTGTTCATATTTCCAGTTTTAAACTAAGGCTTCCTAATTCTTAGTGACACTGTTTAGAAGCCATTTAACAACACTGTCTTTTTGGTGGCTGCACTCCTAATAGACAAAAAATGAGGAAAGAAATAAAAAACACCAATCAGATATCTTTTGTTTTAAAAGGTGTCTAAGACAGGCTGTGTAGAAGGATGCTAAATTTCCAGTCTCAGAGCAAATAAAAATACTTGGAGAACCAAAGAGAAATCCTGCTTAGCTTAATTCAGAAGAATGCTTTAATTTTGCAAACCAGATATTGCTCTGAAATTGTTTAATTTTTCATTCTTGTGCTTGTTGTAGCAAGGGTTATCCTGCCACATGCTAGGTCAGGCTTTCCGCAGAGCCATCAATCCACATAAAGTGTATCCAGACAGCTCCTTGGACACCAACCCAGGACAATTTCGAGAGCTCTAAGGAGCTGACCTGTGTCTCTCACTAAACTGATGAGGCAGCACTTCTCTGTGAAGCCAATCCTTTGCAGAAATATTTCATTATACTATATTTTTTTCGCTACTTTTCTGTATCCCAGAGACCACCAACTCAGTCCTCCTAGAATGGATGGCTTGGAGCAGCCAAATTTCTTTTCAGACCAAGCAATCTCAGTGAAATTTATCCAAAAGACCATTGATAGAATTAGGATATTTTAGTGACAAACTGAGTCACAAATGCACAATTCCCAACCGTTAATTTATTAGGTCATATAACAGAGAAAGAATTTGATCATAACATTATAACACAGCTGTTTTATTTCAGATGTGGAACGAGGCCAAGGATTGGATAATTGTGCTGCTTCAATTAGTGGTGACTCGAGAGCTGGTGAAGTGGCATTGTTTGCTGCCAGGCAGGAAGGCCAGGGAAGCTCATTAACCAGCCCCTCCAGTGAAGGGCTGGAGGGGCTGATCCTCAACAGGCCATGGCAGGTGGCAGCACAGCAACAGCAGGGACCTTCCTTTCCCATACTGAGCACAGTTAGCAGTTCAGCCTAAAATCTGCATTTCCCATACTGAGCACAGTTAGCAGCAGTTCAGCCTAAAATCTGCATTTCCCAGCAAAAAACCTGCAGCTTCCAGCCAAAGGATATTGAGCAAAATTGTCTGGGCCTATGTAGAGATCTCAAAGAATCATGGAATTATAGAATGGTTTGGGATAGAAGGGCTCTTAAAGGTCCTTTAGTTCCAACTCCCCTGCCATGAGGGAGACACTTCCACTAGACCAGGAATCTGATGAAGATTCTCATAATCTGCATCTGTGGTCTTCTCTTCACTTCCCTGGAAATTCAATCCCATGTGCTTCTTCTTTTTTGTTCATTTCCCTGCATTAGAAGTGTTTATTCATCCTTCCTCTGCCCTGCCTTTATCAAAATAAGTCATCCTATCCCCACGACAGTGATGTGCTGTCAACATTTTAATAATGTTTCCACAACTCAGCTGTCCCCAGCCCCTGGCTCTGGGGGCAGGATTAGGGTCCTCTGGAAATCACTCCATGCAGAAGCTGGGAAGCTTTTGCCTCAGCTCACAGTGCTGTATTATATTGCCACTGCAAATCTCTCCCTTGTAGGAGCCAGACAAGGATGGAGAAAGGTTGTCAGCATTAACCACCATGGTTGCCATTCTTATCTGACCTTGGGAGTGAAGGGGAACAGGGGAAAACAACGAATCACTCTCTGTATTTTTCAATATTGCTGGAAAAAATTGTCAGAGGGAGAATCATATCATCTTCCTTTTTTATATTCTCACCTCCTTAAAAAGCTTATTAATATCTTTGTCCCTATTTAGGCTTCCTAACATGTGCTCATGGTGCATTTTTGGAGGGGCACAGGGAAAAGGGGGGAAGGGGAGGCTCTGCTTCCCAAAATCACCCTCCCAGCTGGCTGAGAAATCAAAGGGTTAACACCATTATTATTATTATCATTCCTCACCACTTGCATTACTCAGAAAAATCCCAGCAGGCTGCCAAAGCTGCCACAAAACATGAAAAGCCTGAAGAGATGCATACATATGGTGGCTGAGGCAGCTACATCCAGCTCAGGCTCCCACTGCCACGAGGAAAGCTCAGAGAAAAGGGATCTCTCCAGACCACACAGCCCCAGGAATGCCTGGAAAATCTGACAGCACTTCAGGGAGTTGGACTGGCATTGTTCTGTTCCAGCTCTCCCAGTCTTACTGGATTCTGAAGTTTATTTTGGGATTGAAATGAGGTGCACAATTTGGACATCTCTGCTTGAACCACGGGGTTATCTGCAGTCCCTGACAGAGGAATCCGAGGGGACATCTGGCACTACCATCGGGATGACAAGACGTGGAGCAATGAGAGTGCTACAAATACAATCAATGGTTTCACCTTTTTAAGAATTTCTCCAAAACTGAGGAATTTAAGTAACTAAAATAATTTTTTAAAGATTGGCCAGGCTTCCCAGATGTTAGGAAGTGCTGGATTTATGCTTTTTCTCACATATAAACAATATGTTACCAGCCTAACTCCCATTTTTTACTGTTGATAATCTTTGAGTGATTCAGTGCCTTGATACAAAGCCATAAAACTGACAATTTTCAAATGCTCAGTTTTTCAAAACATGTACTGCCATTGCCTTCCTACTGGTATTTATGTGGAAACACATGGACTGGATTTATCCAGCCCAACTTATATTCCTGCCCAGAGTGTCCTCTGAGCATTTGTGTCCCTAACCTGGGACACCCAGGCCCTTGTTTAGTGCCCAGCTGTGACCTGAAGTCCTTAAGACTGAAATAATTTCTACAAAACTTTTGAAGAAAAAAAAAAAATCACTATTTTATTTTGATTTGCACAGCTCTTAGTCTTTATTCCTTCTGGAAATAAGTTGCCATGCATTTTCTACCTTGCACAGTAAGTTTAGTAAACATTACATTTTAAACAAGGTTCTGTAATTCCAAGTCTAAGTCTAATCTTCCTTCAACCACTCCTAATATATCCTAAAATCCCAAGAGAACCATTCAGCAAAGGTGTTAACTTGCAAATACAAAGTTGATCCTCAGGTTGGTATCTTAAAGCTTTATTCTGCATCACAAAACATCTCACAGTCTGCTAAACCATTGGATCAAAAGGTCTCAGTAGGCTGATAGGAAAAAAAAAATTTGTAATTGCTTTTTTTTCCCATTTTCTTGTTTTCTCCCCATCTCTTTCAAATTTTGAGATTACATTTGTAAGAGTTTTCCTTCCTGATTTATTTTTCCTCATTAGCAAGAAGACTGACAAATGAAGAGAAGTATGCTGGGATTACATTTCATCTATTTTTGGTCTCTCTGCCTGTTTGATAGCAGCTCATCAACTACTTGAAGGATCTTACTCCAAATCAGAATGAAACACTCAAAGCTGAACTTATCAAAAGATGAGCAGAGGGCAATGAGACTAGATCTTACAAAACCTTGTAAATACAGATTATCTATACTGAAAGCATCAAATAAAATCAACCCCTTCTTGTGCTAGAAGCAGACAGGGCTTGCGGAGAGCAGGAGCATCCTTTGGGAATGGGTTATTGAGCCTAAGCTTGCACACATCACTCCAAACTCCACATTAAGCAAATTCTAAAGTCTGCAGACTAAAGATCTCATTTTATATTTAGTATATGAAGGACCAGATGGGCAGGAACCTTCCCACAACTACAGACCAAGTGATTTTTTAATGTCTGTTATGGTAACAGGGCAGTTTTCAGAGTAAACTTTCTCAGTGTACACAGGAGAGAACAGGAACCAACGTGAATCAAAACTAATTAAAATAATAATTCAAAAGAGACACTTCTCCCAAAGACATTACTGCAGAACAATAAAGAAATTGCTGTGTAAACATGGCATATTTTATTGAAGACAGCATTTCTTTACTCAGATCCCTGTAGACTGGAAACCAAAATCCAAAGCGGGAAGAAAAATGTTCCTTGTCTACAGAATATGATAAAATTGAGATATTAGAAAGGAAAAAAAAACAAAACCAAAAAAAGACCAAAAGCAAAAAACAACACACCCCTGATATTCTCCCATGGAGACAAATAAATAAGAATAAGAGTTTTCTAAATGTGGATTTGCACATTCGTGCCAATTTGAAAGTTAAAGCTTAGAATGGGTCATACATCTCCCAAAAACTGCTGTCATATCACTGATCTGTGTTGATTATAAGTAACTGTGTTAAAACTATCTGGGTGGATAATTGCATGGCAGCAGCAGTTTTGCATATAAGATTGTCACTAAAAAAAAAAATTAAAATAAACAACTTTTACATCTTACTACATCAAAAGGTCCTTAGAAATATGTAAATTGGATTAATGACATTCATTTGTACATTAAAAGCAGCAAAACAGAAAATATAAAACTGTTTAAAATATCAAATGTTTTTTAATATTCAGAGAGTCAAGCTGAAGCTTCAATAGTAATCCAGAAATTAGATATGGGTTAGTATGCAAATAAGGAGGAATTTCACTCATTAAAATTTCCTCTGTAATGTCAGGAAGGTGGCATATTCCTGTGTGGAAAACCTATTCTTGGTGACTTTTACAACAGTGTCAAATATTGTACCAGTTCCATTTTTATGTTCCAAACCCTTCCCTGTTTTCTAAAACCCTTTCCTATTTTTAAAGACAGGAATTTACTCATTACATAATCCCTTCAGAGATGGAAAAACCTACCCATACAATCTTCCTATTCCAGCAACAGTTAATATTAACATTAAAAAATCCTAACCTACCCAAAATGAATCAAACCTTCATTTCAATCTGCATTGAAAATGGACAAGAAAAAGTCAGTGCCTGAATGACAAGATTTAGGGTAGCTGCTTTAGGAGCACTTGAAGAGTTCAGAGAGGATCCACCACAGATCAGCCACAACATACAGCCACTGGAAAATTCATCCACCATGGGAATGTTCTGAATCCAGTGTTTGCAGTTCCAGTGAAGCAGCTGAAACATGAGCACTTGGATAAGGCAACTGCAGAAAGCTGGAACGCCTCACAGAATCCTAACCCCCTGCAAGTTATCCCAACTCCTTTGCAAGGATAGAACCAGAGAATGGTTTAGGTTGGAAAAACCCACGAAGATCACTGAGTCCAACCACTAACACAGCACTGCCAAGGCCACCACTGACCCATGCCCCAGTGCCACCTCCACACAGCTTTTAAATCCTTCCAGCAATGGTGGCTCCACCACTGCCCTGGGCAGTGTTCTAGGCCCTTCTTTCTGGGAAGATATTTTGCCTAATATCCAATCTAGACCTCCCCTGGTCCAACTTGAGGCCATTTCCTCTTGTTCTGCTCCTTGGGGGAAGAGGCAGTGGCTGTCATAGCCTTAAAATGGCAGCAGTTGCCCAATTTAGCATTATTTGCAACGATTCAAGGCATGGGCAAGTTTCTTCACTGTCAGAGCTGCCAAAGAGAAACACCAGGTCTCAGGCCTGAGGTTTTCACACCTTTACACATGGAACAAGACTCATCCAGAGAAAACTACCTTGATCAATCCCTTGGGGAGACCCAATAGGAACGAGTTCAGGCACCCAAATTCAGGGCTATGAGAAAGGAGCAAAAAGACCTAAGTTCTGAACAGCACTTCTGCAGAGGTTTGCTTGGGATACAAAGAAACAGGAAAAAAAATGCAGGAAAAGGAAAGTTGGAGATGAATATTCCTAGTCTTTGAGTCTTGGATAACAGCTGCCTACATCATTTCCAGCTCTGAAGAATCACCACTTTTTTAGGTATGCACATGATTTCTATTAAATATCACCAAACTATTCTAAAAATGCACTGGGAATTATGGGAACCAAAGAGCTACTCCCAGACAAAACCCATCTTCAATTCCATTCCCAATCTATCTGGTTTTGTACGAGCCAGCTCCAAAACAGGCACACTCAATAAGGCAAATTTAGATATTAAAAAATCCAAGAAACTTTCACAAAATTATTACAATGGATGTTTTGCTGGTCATTTAAAAACAATTTCCTCTTAAATTTAGGAGTTAAAGTGAGCCATAATCATCCCCAGTGTAAATAAATACACCAGATGCAGTTAACAACTCACAAGCCTGTCAGCAATGACCATGGCTTCTCACAAATCTATCTGGTGCTCAAAAGTCACAGGTTGCGTCCATTAAAAACAATAGCAGTTGTTTGGAGAAGAGTTCTGGAAGAAGGAATTGCAGAAAAAATACCAGGGAGATTGATGTGGTGAAATAAAAAGGATTCTTGGATTTTGCTGCTTGTATTTTTTTTTTTAATAAAATACAACAATCAACACAAGACTTTTGTATCTGCTCTGCAGATTTTTGAATGTTATTTGTCCAGAACCAACCATTTTTGTAACAGTCTGTAAATAAACTCTTCCATTACTTCTTTTTACGAACTGCTATGCTTTCAAATTTTCTCTTCAC